>JAIPMN010001543.1:0-19077 GCA_020650975.1 Apostichopus californicus | reverse complement strand
GGGGGGGGGGACTAACATTTATTACTGTAGTGTTACTCTACACACTGCTGCTCTCATTAAGAGCTAATATGCAAACGGAGCTATTTTGTTATGTAGGGTGTGAAAATACGACTCACATCTGGATGGTACGGGCAGTGGACTTCATGAGACTCCTTAGATCTTCCTTCCAGGACCTTCTCCTTTCGAGGAATCCCGGCCTGGAGCTCCTCCCACTGTTCATCGTCGCTCTCGACGTCCGCATCGCTGTTACCATCACTACCAGGAAGATGAAGATGATGTAAAATAGAAATAAGTTTGAGCATCTAAGACTTGGCCCATTGAAGGTTACCGTTATTGGCCTTCATATATATCCTAGAGAAATCAAGCAATGGTCAATCATGGACAAAGTTCAACAAGACTTCTACTGCCCACACATCTCAAGGCATTTAGGTACCATGTACCAAGTAGGATGCTGAGGGAGTGGGTGGGGTGGGGCTGCAGCATCATGTAGCCTAGCTGCATAGTGTATAATCTATTGAACTCCACAGTTGTACACTATAGTCACTGCAGGTCTGCAGGGATTATCTGTATTGTTTGTACTATAAATTCAGCCTTTCTGCAGGGCATTTTGCAGCTGCTAATGCTGCAGCCTTTCTATTGCTGCAGCTTCTCTATTGCTGCAGCCTTTCCATTGCTGCAGCCTTTCTATTGCTGCAGCCTGTCTATTGCTGCAGCCTTTCTATTGCTGCAGCCTTTCTGTTGCTGAAGCCCTTCTATTGCTGCAGCCCTTCTATTGCTGCAGCCCTTCTATTGCTGCAGCCCTTCTATTGCTGCAGCCCTTCTATTGCTGCAGCCTTTCTATTGTTGCAGCCTTTCTATTGCTGCAGCCTTTCTATTGCTGCAGCCTTTCTATTGCTGCAGCCTTTCTGTTGCTGAAGCCCTTCTATTGCTGCAGCCTGTCTATTGCTGCAGCCTTTCAATTGCTGCAGCCTTTCTATTGCTGCAGCCTTTCTATTGCTTTCTATTGCTGCTGCAGCCTTCCTTGCTGCAGCCTTGATACTGTGGCATACCCACAAAAAACTGAATTGTCCAAGTTTCACACCCATCATTTTCTAGGAACACATTGGAGGATCAGAAACCAGAAAGAATTATGACATATTTAGCAACTATATTAACATGAATATATTTGGAGGCAAATTGATGTCCATTACTGTCTGGTTCTTTAACTTTACTTTTATTATTTTTTAAAGGGACTAGTTTTATTTGTTTAAGATGACTACATTCAACACATTCAACATCACTAAGCTGCCACAAATGTAGTTTGAGGAAACCATAATATGGTTGTTGTTTTATTCTACACACTGAGTGTATGACACAGTGCACTACTTGAACAAAGTCTGGCTCATATTGGATAATTTTACGACTGTGGACTGTTACTATATGAATGATCCCCATCCTTGATATACTGTTCCTGATAAGCCAAGTGGATTAACTGTTACTCCCAAACTACACACCACCATCACAAAGTTCCAAGCAAGGCCCCTAGCAATATTATTTTCAGAAGTACCACGGCATGGTGAATACAAACTAGGTATCTGTTTTGGTTTTTTTAAATGCTAAATACAACTTTACAACATAAAACGAATGATTAAAAACATTACAAGTAAACATCCGAACCTTGCTTCATCTTTCCTGTCATCCTCTATATCACTCTCCGCCTCGCTATCAGAGTTTTTACTGACTTCTTCGACTCTCTGAAACCAAAAGGCAAAAGAATTCATATCAATAAAGTCAAGGTCAATATTATCACTTGTAATAGAGAGGCAAAATGCACAAGGTGGGATATGGATTAAGAGAGACTTCGTTAGAAAAAAAAAGAATCAGAATATTTTGAATAATGTTGATATAGATCTTACGTTTCCTTCGTCTTTTTCATCTTCTTTCTCTTTCTCCTCATCTTTCTCTTTGCTTTCATTTCCAGCTGCTTTATTTTTCTTGCCCTTCTTTGACTTCTGTTGTTTAGCCAGGACGGCTTTCTTCCTCTTCTTACCAGTCGCCCAGTCTGGTTGTTTCTTCTTTGATGCTACTGGAGACTCGCTTGGCTAAAAGATAGCAGAAGAAAAAAAAACTATCGATCAGATCGGGAACCAAACCAAAAATACAATAATATAATAATTATTCTCTACCACAGACAGGAAGGTTTATACAGATATAATGATTATCATTTTAGAACACCTGAGACTTTTTGTTTTTGTTTTGCCAATTCAAAAAGTACTTACTCCTTTAAACTTTATCTAGAACAGAAGACAACCAACATCTAAGATTTCATGACATACCTTAACTTCCTCTTCCTGTACAACAGATTCCTTTACAGCTGGGATTCCGTTGGGCAGTGTGTTACCCTCGTCGTAGTTTATCTGTAATCAAATCAAATACTGGATAAAGTAACTGTAGCAGAGATGCCAACCTCTTGACACAAAAAAACAGACTAAATATCCTAAAAAATCAGATTTTGGAGAGAAAAATCAGATTTTCACGAAAACTTGACACTACCACTGGCCCGTTGGCCTGGGCCAGTAAAATGTCAGAAAAATGTTTTACTGGTAAGAACGGGCAAGTAAAATGTTTGCTTTTTCATTAACATTTAATGAGAAAATTGTAAAGCTGCCGATTCAGTGTATTTCCCGCCCATGTAGGCTCGTTGTTCAACATGTTTGTCAGGGTTTTGGGGGTTACTTGTACATGTTTCTATGCGATTCCGCTTCCTTTAAAAAAAAATTATTTATTTATTTATTTATTTTTTTTTTTTGAAGATGAAAAATCGTATTTTCAAGAGGCAATATCGTATTATCGTATTTCACTTGTTTTATAGTACTAAATACGATAAAATCGTACTGGTTGGCATCTCTGCTGTAGTTAAACCAACTTCCAAATCTGTCTTCCTCAGGATCAAAATAAACTTGAAAGATTATATCAAAACAGACAGATTTTATCAAACAGATTAAATATCAAAACAGATTATATCAAAACAGATCAAAACAGATAAGGGGCAAAAAAGTAGTGCAATTGATTCCATCAGTACTTAGAGAAAAGTTTGTGGAGTTTACATAATGTGATGTTATACTCATTACCCAGTGACTTGATTAATAACATTAATTCCACCAAAACAATGTGAACAGGGAATTTTCTCAAATTGGTTACCACGTCAAATAAAATAAATAGATATATTACCTCAAGTGAAGATCTTTTCAGCGTTACAGTAGCTGTCACTAAGGAACCTGCTGTTATGGTATTGGTATCCTCATCATCAATAACTGTGATGGAACGAAACAAAAAAATGCACCCCCTGTTTGAGAACTTAAATACTAAATGTACAATGCCAAAAGTCCACATTGTCACATTTACAAAACCTTCCTCAAAAGGTGTTAACAATGCTTCGATCAAAAATTAGTAACGAAGCGATACATCTTATCGTACTATACATGCTGTATGAAACATTTTGTCATTATAATAACTAATTTTATGTTTGGTTTTCTTCTTTTTATTCTGGCTAACCACCCTTTTCAGTACAGACCAAAAATATTATCACTTTTCCCGAAAAAATTCCGTACCATTCCATACCAAAACAAATATTTATCTTTTTTATTCTTACTATTTTGGCCTGTACATTTTGTATGTATCATCCTTCATGGTTTTGTGTAACTTCCACACTTGCCCTATTTATATTTGCTCTCACAACAGCTTATTTATTATTTTGCTTGTTGCTTGTTTTCTGGTTTCCATATCAAAAAGTTACTTGTTTTTCACTGACAATATGCCAAAATTAATTCTGTACAAACATATCAGAAATAAATTTGCCATAAAATTGAATTGAAATTATCAGTTTCTGCCAGCTACGATCTGTCGTAAAATCAAAGGCAGAGCCCCTACGAGTCATACATTTTCTTTGAGTCCGATGCGGTCGGCCCGGTGTCCAAATCGGAAATTTCTCTTTTCTATGTTTATATTACATCAACACTGTCGGTCAACTAAGACCGCATCCTTTGGAGCTCGTTCTGACATCTTTGATACTGCCCCTTTGATACTAGAGGGTTTTTTCCCTACGCCCTTCCCTTAATCCTCTCTTTGTCCCTCCACTGTTTATCTCCCACCTCTCATCTTCTCCTGTTGGTTTCTTTCTTTCTTCTCTCCATCCCTTGTCTACTAATCCCCTTACATCTATCTTTTATGTGTTCACCCTGCTCATTAACCTGTCTGTATTCTGTGTGTGTTTTTGTCCCTTCTGTTACTGTTACTTGTCATTTAGCCTCTGAAGAAGATCCTGCTAGGATCGAAACGTCAGGCCAACTTACTTTTACACATCTTTGATACTGGGCATCTAACCGATCAAAAAGGACACTGATTTGACAGAGAGATGGCTCTTACCTTTGAATGTGATTGAAGAATCAATGACTGGCATGGCAGCGCAGACGTTGAGCACATCTTGGTACTGAGGGTCGTAAAGATTCCTAAAAATATGCCTGCAAACAGACCAAAAACGTACATTAAACAGGAAAAGAAACCAGAAAGCCAGTTAACTTTGGATTCCTTGCCACACAATTTGCTCAAAATTCAAACTATCTGACTAATGTAGCGCAAGTGAGTTAAATTTGTCCACGAATTAAGTGAGAACCAGAAAAGGTTTGTGGATATCCCTTGTGGGCATCAACCATGTCATTCACTCACAAAAGGATTTTACAGTATAGAATTTTAAACCAAAATGTTTTAATATCCAGAAAGAACAGTCTTTCTATGTGAAATATAGACACATTGTACCAACTTTGATCTAGCAAATCCCTTTAAAAGTTGTTCAGATTTACAATTCCGGCAAGAAATAAAAAATGAAGACCAGATAAAGCTTAATAAACGTAACATACAAAACATTAAAAGGGTAAAAAGTTCAAACTTAACAACTTTACCTTCTATCAGAATCTTTCAACCGCGCAAAATGTTGAATAGTTTTCACGTTTCTCTGAGAAAGAGAGAAATAAACAATGACGTTTTCTGGAGGAGATGGAGGGGAGGTGGATGGGAGGGGTAATTAAATCTTTGATTCCGCTAACTTTGACATGTTATGTCTTATACATTGGCATTTCCAACCCTCCCCCCCCCCCCCCAAATGGGCTTAAGTACTGGCATTACAATTTTGGTGAACTTTTCAATCTTTTAAAGATTCTTGTTAGCAGAATTAATTGGATTCCATACATTTCAACTCTCTACAAATAGATTTTTACATCCTTTTAATCTCTCTTTGCAACTCGAAGCAAAGCGTAAAGAATTTGAATAAGTTTGAGTGATATTCAACAAACCAAAACAGCTATTTCTCACCTTTTTAGACTGGCAAATTCTCAAGGTATCCTCTGTGAAGTGAGGGAGTTGCATCAGGCTAGTCTTCTCCTTAGTTGCCTGTACAATCATCGGACTCAACTTCATAATGTTTTCTACTGTAGTAAGTTGTGGAATTTTATTTATTCCAACAGCTGAAAACCAAAACGAATTAATCAGCATTAAGCACATCATGAATCTTTGAATTTATCTTGAAAACATATCTTTCTTTCCCTTTTTTTTTTTATATTTTACATTAATTTTTTTTTTTTTATCATTTTCAATCGACGGCATGACCAATCTGTTGGAGAATATCAATAAATCAGTTACGTCAATACATTAACATATATCATCTTACGCCCTCGCTGGTATTTGGCCCATGCTGTGATCTGATTGGCTGAATTGACCATTTCTTGCACCAAAACTGGGCACTTCTGAACAATTAATAATCTATCTGCAAAGAAACCAATAAGAGAAAGACCAAAAAACTGTCAACGGTTGAGGTAATAGCAAAAATAACCTCATTCCCTTCATATTTGAGACGGACAATAGTGGGAAACCTTTACAGGGACTAAATCAGATTGTGAAATTTTCAAGACTAATATCCTTTGTAACGCTGAACATTCTTTCTCAACGCGGCGGGTCCACAGGATCTCTACTCGCTCTGATAAACAATGTTAGGTGGTCTGTGACGGCAGAGGGGTCTGCAGGGGGTTGGCTGAAGAAATGTCATCTTTAAAGAAGGTGAACAGGTTAAACAACTTTCTACTGACTTATATGCCTTAGATGGTTTCCTCTTCAGTAAGGTCAGTGCCATGTTAAATGCTTTAAATTACCTCTTGAAATTGAATGTTGTTATTTACAAATAAAGCAAAGCTTAAATTCTCATTAATGTTTTCTTACCCTGGTCCAATGTTTTAGGGGGCAGATCATTCCTGGCTAAGTGAGCATACAGTAATATCCTGGCTTTCACACTGTATGGTTGACAGAATGGTTGTTCCTTATTCTTGAGGCCGATGTCGCTGCTAAATTCCTTTAGTAGCTGTAGAGGTATGAGGAAAATGAAAGACACTCGTCAATTTTATGAAACTTTACTCAAGCACACCTTCTATGTGAGTCCATCTTCCACACTTCTAGTCCTTTTCTGTACACATCACATTTGTTTTTTGTCTTTGTGTATTCCCCTTTTTAAAGATTAATTTCTTAGGTCACTTATTTTAATCCATTGATTTATGAATTTCTTATAAACCTTACCAAAATATGTTCTATTAACTTGGAATCAATTAGGCAAAAAAGTAAATGTTATACAATGTCATTTCTACATGGCTAATCTTTTACACATTGTACACACGATATTCTAAACCATTTTCAGTTTTCCTCCGTTTTGGGTGGAGTGTGTGTTGCTTCTAAAGAGCTATTGCTTAATTAATTACTTAAAATTAGTCCAACTACTTTGATGAGCCTTGTATGCTTATCGGGCAACTTCTTGGAACATCAAAAATGTGTGATCGAAGTGAAATCAGTACAAAAAATAGTTGATTTTCATGGTATGTTACATTTCAAAATGAATTTTAAAAATCGTCCTTCTTAGAATCCTCACCGGTGGCAGTTCTTCATTGTCACTTGGCCGTTGGACCACTTGACTATTATGAGATTTCCTAAATTCAAAAGCTCCTGATAAAATCATCATAACACCTGGAAAGTAACAGAAATTAAGATGTACATTGAATTTGAAAAGAAATGTTCAAAACTACATTAATAGTAAGTGTCATATTACTCACATATCAAAGATGTGCACACTAGGGTCATACGAATCCAGACAAGTTAACAAAAGATGGAAATCTCACTTGTACATGCAGTGGCTTGTGAATTTGGAAATTGTAGATCCACAAACACTTCAGTTTATAAGTTATCTATCAATTAGTTATCTTTTAATTAGTCACTAAATTGTGGTTCCCCAAGTTATAAATTCAAGTAATATTATCCTTATAACTACTGTCAAAGGAAGGGTATTAAAAATTTTAAAAAAATCTTTTTTTATTCACTAAAGTAGGGTGTTGATTATACTATCATGTAAAAACTTTTTTTCACTCCTAAAATACCCGGAACATAAACGTGACCTTTGAACCAAGTACAAACAACGACCTGAGAAAGCAACCTGACAATTTCACTCACGTTTGAGGTTCATTACGGGGGTTTTATAAATATAATGTAGAAAGAGTTGAGTAGTGTCCATTAAAATCTCCTCTGCATTGTATTTGATGGACCTGTACCACCAAGTGCCCTAAAGAAACGAAAGAAATATGAGAATAAAAACATGAAAAAACTTGGATGTAATAGTTACGCTTTGATGAATACATTAGACGACAATTAAATATGAAAGTAAAATTAACGGTAAAATAGTGCATGACTTTTAGTTCTGTGCTTGCCAACGTTCTATTGAGAACAATTCTGATTGATGCAAACTATTTGTCAATCACACTAAACATTGCCTTTAAGGCTTAAGCGGCTCTTCTTTTCCCTTCCACATTGAATATCTCCATCTCTTCTGCCATCCCTGAACTGCCTCATTTCATTTTTTCTTCTCATCAAAATGGAAATTAACCAAAATAAAAGAGTTAAAATTTACAACGTACCACACCAATTGGAAGAATAACAATGAAGGCAAGGATATAGGCAGCAAGTACCTGCAGAAAATAAACAAAATAATTAAAGTGTCATGCTTTACCTATTAAATGTACAGTTTTCTTATATGCAGACAACAGTAATAACTTCTAAGAGAGAGTTTCTTTGCCATTGTGTGTTTTCACTTTTATCTCTTTTAGCAAAGCGTTGACTACATTTTCCTTTGCGGAACATTTCGTTGAAACATTCACGTTGATTTTGTTGCTTTTTAATTCACACTCCAACTCTCTGCAACAGTTTATATGAGAACATTGAACCTGACATTGTACATTATCTTTTTCAAATTCTGACCATTCCTGTCAGCAAGCTTCCAGCAGAAACTTGAACCTACATATCCAGTACGAATTAAACCTGGTTCTGATGTTTACAAAGTTCTCTGACTTCCTCAAAAATGATAGGATTCTAGTACTCACTAAGGCGAGTCTGCACATCGAGTCTGAACTATGTCCAAGTTTTAAATTGAAATTATTATTT
This sequence comes from Apostichopus californicus, assembly GCA_020650975.1. Lineage (NCBI taxonomy): Eukaryota > Metazoa > Echinodermata > Holothuroidea > Aspidochirotida > Stichopodidae > Apostichopus > Apostichopus californicus. The sequence goes on along the minus strand of JAIPMN010001543.1, from coordinate 10,575 downwards.
TTACAAGGGTTTGCAGACTATGACCTCTGCTGACTATTACAAAGACTCTGTTTACATTTTTTTTTGGCTATATTTTCTTTCTTCTGCATTTTACATTTCGCATTTTACTTTCTGCATTTTACTTTTTGTTTTTTTTTGGGGGGGGGAGTGAGTTGGGGGGATCCTTAGGTAGATTGTTGAATTCTTTGGTTTAGAGTAGGCTAATGCATTTCTTGGCATTGGGTACACTCTCTACATATTCATTTGAGATGTTGAACGCATAGCACCATACACTCTCTACATATTCATTTGAGATGTTGAACGCATAGCACCATACCATAGCCTCGTTAAAGCCTCGTTTAAAGACCAATGTCTTTAGGATTGCGGTAAACAGGATTGCAGTGGTCTATTCACCAAGTATTGTTGTTAACCTGTTTGTACAGTCCTACTCCTTGATCACTAGAGTTCTGGAATAAAAAACTTACCCACACTGAATTATTCTGATCGACTATCCATGCAGGCAGTGCTATACCAAACTGGGTGGCTACAAAAAGAGAAAGGGGGGAAGAAAACGGTTACCTGGTCAATCTAGAAAAACGTGGAGCAAGAGTGTAAGGTGTGAGGAGACAGGTAAGTGAGATAATAGATATATAGAACTAAATCTTGTTACATGACATGACAACATTGGCACTATGCCTCTTGGGACGATCAACGCTTACCTTGCAGGAATACGCTTTAGCGCTACTTTGTCAATATGACATGGATGAGGTCTTTTTATTGCTATTACAAGTCAAAGCTGGTTAGCAGCTAACAGCACCATTTTAGGGAAAGAAAAATACCTCTCCATAGCACCTCTACAATATATTGCACTTTGGACTGGGACTGGAAATGGTTCGTTACTTCCTTATGAGAGATTTGTAAGTGGTTCCTACCAGCTTAACTTCTCAAATCTTTTAGATGTAGATGTTGGCTGCCCATTTTCTTTTACAGTGGTGGGGGGGTCACGCTGGTGAATGGAGGGGAAGAGGGGTGCATAGTCCTTAAACCGCCTTAGATGATCCCATTCCTTACCTTGTGGTCCATCAGGGTTACCATGCTCCTCCCAATTCTTTCTTGATTCTTCATCTGTTAAACTGTTTGAAACAAATGGGAAGAGGTTATAGGACCTTGATGGAGATCTGTTGTATCTTTTGCAAATGACAGGGAAGTAGCCTCTGGTAATAGTAATAAACTGAATCAACTGATTCAGATAAAAGCGAGTCATGAAAGAACAAATACTTACGCAGCGTGGGCCTTGGCGATCCTCATAAACATATCTGGGTCTCCACCCTCTTTGTCAGGATGGTATTTTAAACTAAGAATGCGGTACTGACGTTTAATTTCTCTATCTGAAGCACCCTAGAGAAGATATGGAAACAAAAATACCAAAATGTAAAGTTGTCCTAGCACTAGTATACAAAGAAACAAAACAATGTTTGTAAACATCTTAGCTGTCAATAGAAACCATTCAAACATACCAAAATGTCAAAATTCAAGAAACATAGTTAACATTTTCAAAACAAAATCAGCATAGGTTCAAGTTTTCTTGGGTGCTAGGGGTGGGTGGGTGGGATGGGATGGGGCTTGATGGGGGTGCGAGAGAGGGGAATAATACCATCTGTCTTTGTTCTCTTTCTTGGGATCCGAGATATCAGCAAAAAGAACTTACAGGATTCAGTTCAAATTTTTGCAAACTTAACACCGTTTTAAGACTACATGATTTTGGCAAAGAAATTTATACAGTACTCATGTATAGCAATTTGACTTGCGAGGTCTTATAGTTGCTTCACCACCACAAACTTTCTACAGAAGCATTTGACCTACCAAACATTTAAAATATGATGAGACATAAAGTGATCATAATTACTTCCCCCGGAACTACAACACTTACAGGAGGCATGTGTCAGAAATTTGAAAGTCGATCCAAAACAAAATTTGATTTGTCTTACCCTATCGATCTGTAGAATTTCAAATGGATCATATTCTATATGGTCTCGTTCTACTTGGGATGCCTTTATGGCTATTGCAATAAATATAATCCAAGCGACCACTAGGACGAACCATCTGTGGAGGCAATATAATAAATAGATCAATACATAGAATATCCTTGATCAAGTAATGACTTTCCTGCACACAAAAAACAGGGAATAATTAAGTATTTGCACTTTGAATAGATTACTTTTGTAAATCATGAAAACCTAAAAATACTAAGATTTTGCAACTTTGTGTAAATAAACTGGTACACGATTTTGGTCATTTTTTACATTGCATTGATAGTGATACCAGGTAAGTTATTCCCTGGACATGATGGAAATGATGGTAACAATTTCTAGTTAGTCTTCATAAATGTCACTGAGCTATATTTAAAATACTAAGCAAGAAATATGATAAAACCCAAGTACCTCAGGGCATTTTTAAATGTTGCTCCCACTGCAGGTTCTGTTAATGATTCTCTCTTATCCTCACAAGCATCACAATGGCATTGTTTCCTCAACTTCTCTGGATCCTCTGTAGGAAAATCACACGTTGAATACTAACAAATTACATTCATTTTCAAAAGAAAGTTTGAGAAATGTGGAGGGAAAGGATTGGATTCTAAGATATTTTATGCCAGTTACATTTACACAATAATACTAGGATTATGCGATGCATTCGGTTACGCGGTTGCAATAGGCCTAGCCTAGTTGACTTTTTAACTTTATATTAAATTGGTAGGCTATACTTAACAGTATTAGGTGATTTAGTATATAATTTTAAAAAAAACAGACAAGAGTGTTTGAAATCTACATTACATGCATCCCTCAGTGTTCTGGATGTGGTATGTGCAGCTAAGATTAAGAAGTAGGTTTCCATAGTCCTACATTGTCAGGGCCTAACCAAAACTGAAACCAATCAACAATTTATATATCTTTTCATGTTTTGTGTATCGTATTCCACTCTACCTGATTCGAAGGCCAAATTAGGCTCAACCTAAGTCTACTGATAACTATGCTGAGAGAAGGCTAATTCAGTGGCTAGGATCTGGGCTCTCATTAGTCACATTAGCTGTAACTTTGCAAGGTCTAGAAGTTAGACCTAGGCCCCTAGTAAATTAGGGTCAACCTGGGCCTTGTGCATCATTTCCATATGCTAAATTGCTAAGTCAGAGAAGTAGCAGTGAGCATGATAAGCTGCAATTTTATACAGCTATGGGATCATGGGACATGACATTGTTGATTGTCTTGTTGAACGAACACAAGCCTTGTATTAGCAATAGGCTGGTAGCCTAAAATGAGTAGCCTAAATCAAGCCTAATGTTATGTACGTAGGCCTATGTAAACTGTGTTAGAGAACAGCTGGATCTACATGTGTTGGCAAATTTGTTCAAAATGGTTCGCGCAACGAGTGTAATACGAACCTTTCTTCTCTTTTGAAGGCCACAGATAATATGTGAAAGGTATAAGAAATAGAACATAAAATGAAACCAGAAAATATAGCGACGTTCCGCCTGACTCGTCGTACTCAAACTTCGCCATTGTGGTACTGGTACTGACAAGTTAACGTGGACTTGCAGGTCTAGTGCAGTGCGCTCCACTGAGAGATCAGTGGTGCGCTCACAGAAATGCGTTATGAGGTGGATGGGCTTGAAGCTAGCGAGTACCCACAGCATTTTGTGTGATGGTAGTTGTGGCAGTTGAAGAGATACAGATTACCGCTCGCCATGAAACTTCCAGAATGAAATGACGTAAGAAAGACTGATTCTGACACGATAGCCTACATGTCCTTGAAATATATTCCTTTTTTAACTTTCAAGATTTTTCTCTAAAGTATTCATGATATGAATAATTTAATATTAACAATTATAGACTGTTCAGCGATGAAAGAAAGGGTTGGTTAATTATGTTACAGTGGATGGTACTCAATTGGTGGTTTCTATCTTCCGTAGCACAATTACTCCTGGGAGAAATGACCCCAATTTTTGTTTCTTTTAGAAAATTGTAATCATAACTGTTGCCCTCCTCCGCTGTTGTACATGTAAACAAGTTCATTGCACACGAGCAAAAGTATTGGGCTCAATTCGAATCCACTTTCTTTTCTTCTTTTTTCGATAGGAGGCTATCGAAAAATAGGCCTACCATACAATTCGCGATCATCCCAACAAAGTAGCTATATGTTGAAATAAAAGCAACATGTGATTGCGTAGTTCATACCAAAGATATTCCACCTTCGAAAGTTAATCTTTGTTCATACGTCGCTATGTGATTATTTGTAGTGCGCGTGCGCGCTACAATATTTGCATTACTTGCTAAGTGAACGATGCCGGGGTACCCACATGACTGAACGTTGAACTTAAAGTTTAAATATTGTCTCTGTACATTTGCAGTTTCAGAGGCTAGCTGCGTGGGCGACTTATTTGAGCCTGTCACGGCAGAGCCGTATATATACGGCTCTGTGTCACGGCGCTCATAAGCGCCCTCACTTTGTAGGTACCTATACATGACTATACTCCCGGGTGTGTTGTCCGCCCAAAACATAACACCATGGACAACCGAAAAATTCTTCTTAATACTGCAAGCAATCCACGCCCACTACAATACGCGTATTTACAGGCAAATGCAGTTCTCGGAAGGCCTAGAGTCAATATCGACAATTTGTACCCCCTTCAAAGGTTATCAATATGCCCGGAATTAAACGTACTTAAAGCACGTACGGTCAACACAGAGATTTTACACTAACGCTAAAATGCATCATTTCTCCCGCTGAGCCATAATTTCGATTGACTTATATGACACTCGCGTCCTCAGTGTCATGTAGTAAATTCGAAGATCATACTCATAGAAAGGCACTTTTGACAAAGTTAAGCAATCGTGTCACGATGACCAAGGATTTACAAAAACTTTACATGAATCAGTTGGGGAATTTAGCCCTTCTCCTCCCCTCCCCCTCCCCTCCCCTTGCCCCAACCCTCCCCCTCCCCCTTCAATAACACCCTCACTTTGAAATCTTCATCTACGTTCGTTCGCACATTCTTTCATTCAGTGGTTTCGTTCATTCATTCACTGAAGCCTATTTCTGTCGTTCATTCATTTTTCATCCAAGTAGTCCATATGGTTGCCAATGGTATATGTTTGTGGGATGACCGGGGAGAGAGCCTCGATCGCCACCCCATTACCATCCCATCCCCCATTCCTCTCGCACCTGTCACACTGAGCCATGTATACATTACCCTTCACACTGCAAAGTAATATACCTCGTGAACTGCACCGCGTGGCTATATTATGCCGCGACGGTAAATGTCATAACCTTGCAGCATTGATATTCCTTAAATTCAATTAATTTCAGACTCCCTTCGTCAAGCGGCTAATGAATTTAGGTAGCGCAACATCTGTATAGCTAGGCTATATAAAGCTGCACGGCAATATGCATGCACACGACAATACACAATATATATATATGTATATATCACAATATATATGATCATCGTGAGGTCCTAACGTTTGACAGTTGCAGATATTGATTTGTATAGTCTATATGCTTCATTACAAAACACACTATGGCTCTCTGTAAGATAGACTGTATTTGAAAACATTGCTGTTACCCCAAGTGCATGGGTCTATATGAGTGGCAAATGACCCATTATTCAAATTGATCAAATGGTTGTGGGCTATTATTGGTTTCAAAACTATACAAGTACGAATTTACACACGTAGACGCGTTATGAAAATGTGTCATTCCATTAATACTAAATTGGACTTGGTGTGATCTGTTGTGATAATTTGTACAGTCTATATGTATACATAGTACATACATATTGAAAGAGCATCATAAAGCACCACGTTGGGAAAACTTGCAAAATAGGAACCGTACTTGGATCCGCCAGGAAGGAAATAATTCGATTAAGCTGCAAGTTACCGGTGTGCTGTTGTCTTTTCTTTAAATACATGAAAACGAGGAACCACTATTATCAGATATATATGGGATATCGTAGTGATGGAGGCGCATAAGAAAGCTGCACAGTATACCCTTGAAACTTTCCAGTATCTTGCTAACGGACGGTCCGACACCCCTGTCAAGTAAGTAAAACACATTTCATTGTTTTAGTAACCTACATTATATTTGCAGCTGCATGTATTAACGTACGGTGGATAACGCGTGTATATATGTAGGAACGCTGATAACCTTTGAAAGTAGCTTTAGCCCGGTTCAAGTCGCCACGGTAGAAGAGTATAAGAGCTTAGTCACTGAAGTGCGGTTGCTTCGATTTCTCTTAATTGTACTTGACAGAAAGCCATAAATGTAAACTTCATTGGGCAGTTTATTAAGGCATTTAGGGCATCGGCCTATTGGCACTGATTTGAATAAAAGTTTCATGACTGTTGTGATCCGTTGCCGATCAAATTTTCGGAACCCTACCATTTTGCTGGGGGGGGGGGGTAGGGCCTTGAACAGTGCGGGGCCCTGTATCACCTGGCCTGGCTCACCCATATATATTGCTACAATTCTGTTGATATGGTGTTAATTGAGCTGTGATTGTGTTTGGCTGTATGTTTGTCAGCCGTCGGCTGCAGCAACCATGTAGCCGGTTATAAACACTTCGCCGTCCATATTGACTAAGATAATTGGTAGTATTTCTGTTCCCTTGGGAAGGAACATCGTGGTATTGTATACCGGAAACCGTTGAGTCCGGCTGCATGAGAGAACGGTACAGTGAACGTGAACTTGTCATTCGTGAATGACAAACTTGATCTTATGCTTCCTTACATACAGTAAGGGGATACAAGCCCAACCTGCATTATATGTAGATTCATATGACAGAGCTCTTTATGATGCACAATTCGCCAAAATATGTAAGAAAACTCTTGCTCCGTTTGGAAGAAATCCATCAAGTTTATAAGTCGTGTTTGGGGGCGGCTGTCAGTTTGTATATAAGTGATGTCATAGTGCCCTTATAGAATCTCAAATCGTTTAGTTTCTATTTGGTTTAGTTTTCATATGTTCAAGGTAGTATATGTTAAGCTTTCTGGTCACTCCGCCTAACAACCATTTCGCCCAACTGCCATTTCGCCCAACTAGCATGGTCATTTCGCCCAACCAGCCTGGTCATTTCGCCCAACCAGCATAGTCATTTCGCCCCACCAGCATGGTCATTTCGCCCAACCATTTTTTTACTCATATTCAGTCAGAATAAAAATCCTTTTTCTATTTCACTAGTTCAATTTGATTTATTTTGGGTTATATTATTGGTAGGTAAATAAAGTGATGTCCGTTCGATATGGACACTGAAACACTTATCCATCCTACCGACTGTAACCACGACTTTAAGTTTCCTTAGTATTTGGTTCGTATCCCGTAACGTTAACAATTCCCGAACGTTTCCTTATTGAAGTATAATATCATTAATGAAGGTTGGTCGAAATGACCAGACTGGTTGGGCGAAATGGTAAGGTTGGGCGAAATGCCAGTTGGGCGAAATAGTCGTTGGGCGAAGTGACCAGCTTCCTATGTTAACATTGTTGACATTGTAACAAATGTATTCTGGTTTGTCTTCGAAATGTATTTCTCAACATATCACAGTCGTTAAAATATATTTCTCTGAAAAAAGGAGGCGCCAAAATATATTTATCGAAAATATAGACAAGCCAAAAATTTAAACTTAAAACCTCAGATATTTCAAAATCAGATTACCCAAAGTATATTTATCTTGAAAAATGAAACAAGCGAAACATATTTCTCGAGAAAAAAACTGAGAAGCGAAATATATATCTCAAAAATTCAGACAAGGCAGGATTTAATTAAAAAAAAACAAGGTAGCAAACATATAATTCTCTAACACAAAGCAGACAAGCCAAAATATTATTCTTGAAAAAAAGAAAAGACATGCCAAAATATATATTATAAACAGACAACCGGGCTTGCCGTATATTTAAGCATAGTCTACGTTTTGGTTTCGATGATAATCGTAACCTATGTAGTCATGCAGCCGGATGAGTGTGGATGCGTGTGTGTGCCTTGATGTGTGTGTGCGCTTGCGCGCGCGCGTGTGTGACGCCTTGCTTGTAAACACGATATCTCAAGAAGGGAATATTGGACCAAGGCTCATATTTGGTGATTACGTGTACCACATTAAGTAGAAATAGCCTTACCCTTAGCCTATTGTTTTTAAAGGAGGTCAAAGGTCATTTGGTCAAGTTGTGAAAACCTTGTAAACACGATATCTCCAGAAGAGAAGCTTGGACCAATCTCATATTTAGTATGTAGTTGTGACACGTTAAGTACAAGAAGCATATCGTTTTTTGTGGAGGTCAAAGGTCATTTGGAGTCACCAGACGTCACATTGTGGAAACCTTGTTTCATAATTTACCATATCTCCAACCGACCAGCCTTTTAGATGCGTTACGCTCTTTCAACCTTACATTTTCATTTCGTAAAAGATCGCTTTGATTTAGGCAGTGTAATAAAGTAATATCGATCTGAAACCTAGCCAATCTGCATCTAAAAGACAAGATAAATAATTGGGAAAATGTTCGAATCGCGCTAATCGAGTAGCGGTTAAAAGTAGCAGTGTCAGTGATGTAGGTACTGTACAGACTTAGGACTCGCGCACACCTAGCTAATGTATATAGTATATGCCTAATACTATATCCCTAATGTTACAGAAGCCAAGCTATCTTCGTAGGTATATTTGCAGATGTTTTATTTTTATTTGTTTGAGACACTACATTAGGGCCCATCTGCTTTATAATTCTGCGACATGTTTTACTTTACTTACTTTGGTGGAAAAAAAATCATACTGCACAGAAACATAATCTTCCAATGTGCAATTACGTACCACCATCATTGGCCTAAGTGTCTAACCTTTGTACTAAAAAAGAATATATGTTGTAGATCTGTAGTATGAAGACTTTGAACAGCAGTCATAGTGGCGAGTGAATTTTGCGTTTTGGCGAGTAGATCTTTAGTCACAGTAGCCAAGTAGCGAGTACTTTAAAAAAATTAGTGTCGAGGCGTGGAAACCTTTAAAACATGATTTCTCATGGTAGAATTCATAGATAAATTTCATACATGGTATATGGAGTTGTCACATTAAGTACAATAATCCTGTTGCTTGTGAGGTCATTATTTATTGAAGTCACCAGAGGTCAATCTCTGAAAACCCTTTTACATGATATCTAACGATGGGAATAGTGGATACTTCTCATACTTGGTGTGTGGATGCATCACATTGAGTGCAAGATCCCTATTGTTTTTGGTGTAGGTGTGTATTGCCACATACAGTAGACTGACGTGTGTTCACCATGCCATAGTGAAATCGTACGTCAAAATAGTGGCTCGGGCCATTTATATTGCAACAGCTATTTCTGGTTAACAATCAGAAGTCTAGTGCAATGAAGTCATCGTAACTTCAATGCGTTTTGCATTCTTGTTTAAATTATTGTCATACGATTCCGTGTTCAAATTACAGCGTAACTGTATAGCGCCATCTAATTTAAATTTATTCGCCCGTACACGGAAACATCCATTGGTGAGCCGTAAAATCATCTCGGCTAGAAGCAAATGGATTAAAATATAAACCAGGGTCAGATTATCACAATGGAGCTCCCCTCTAACCAACTCTCCACCCCCCCTCCGTTACCCCCAAATATTTAACCGTGGCGTCCACGCATGGGTTGAACATTTTTGCTCGCACTCATTTATGATCAGCTTTGTCCCTTATTTTGTCAAGTTTTCATAATCATGATGAACTTGTTATTTGAAATACTTACAAATAAAAGGAAAGTCTCTTATCTTCAGGCGCGTATCCAGGATTTTCTAACCCGGGGGGCGCGAATTACTATCTAAGCGGAGCGCCACCATCGGTTGGCGCGCAGCGTACAAGAAAATTTCTGGTTTTGATACCCCCCAGATCACCGGAAATGGCACATCTCGGGCTTGAAAATGACCAACCAGATGTACACTTTTGCCTGAGAACCAAGTATTTCCCAATAGTTTTTTTTTCCATCCATAACTTTTTTGAAGATTTGTCACCAGTCACACATCATGTTCGACCTCATCGCATATCTTCTTGGCACTGCTTTTATAGGTCATTCTACGTCGCGGCCCACAATACCCGTTAGCCCTACTTTTTAATGTTTTAAGCCATTTATTTGTTCAGAATTTGAAAATTCACATTTCTCGTGAAATATATTCACTTTAAAACATACCCAAAATGTTGCACAAATTTTCATCTATGGACAACCAATATAAAAAAACCTCCTTCAACCCCTAACGGTCAAAATTGCACGAGTGAAGGGAACGATATGTTTAAGAATGATAGTCAGGGAATTTTCGAAAATTCAGACACAGTTAATTTGTTGGTGCATGGGCGCTGATCAGTCTTGGATAGTGGTGGGGACGCGTGTTTGTTCTCTGATACTATCTAAGCGGAGCGCGACCATGGGTTCGCGCGTAGCGTGCAAGATTTTTTTTTGTTGGCAAATATACCTCCCAGATCGCCGGAAATAACACTTCCCAGACCCAATGATGCTCCCAAACCTCCTTTAGTTTGGGAAAATACATGGGCGTCTGCAGAAAAAAAAA
>JAIPMN010001542.1:0-13779 GCA_020650975.1 Apostichopus californicus | reverse complement strand
GTGTATAAACGAACTGAATGTACCATTATCATAACTAAGTGAGTAAAATCCGCAACAACAAAATTGTTTGCCCCCCTCAAACCCCTATCTCTCTTCAAGTTTGTACACGGTTACATGTATATGCACAATTTCCAGAAGAAAGATAAGCCTGTGTAGTCTGGGCCAAGCAACCGACACGCAGCTCACTGACGGCCTCGCCTGCCTATATGAGGAGATGCCTGAACAGTTGCATTAGATTGCAGCCCTATCAGCTTTATTTCTTGCTAATTTCCCATATCATAGTAACTTCGCGATCTATATATTCCACTGAAATTCTGACCTTTTTGTTTTGACAGAAGTTTGCTGCTTTTCTGACAGTTCCCCTGGTTCCCCCATACTTGCCTCAGTGATAAATTAGTCCTCTGGTTATTATATGCATAACAACTGAACTCATACAGAAGGAAGGTTAATATATTCGATATTAACACGTGGGTGAATATTTTTGGGAAAAACAGACAAATTCTCAAAATGAATCGTACTCATATGAACGTACTTGAACACTTTAACAAGTAAAGAATTCTATCGAATACGTGCTTGGCATTGACAGGGTCCGCTACACACGTAGCTATACATGGTTCTGTGCCGGTGGGCATTGATGGGAAAGAGCGCCACTGTTTATAGCCGCGTGTAGTGTTGTTCGGAAGGAGGTGACTAGAGCATGGAGGTGTGGGTTAACAGAACTCGCTAGTTTTCATTGGTACATGGGTAAAGAAGAGATTAAAGGGGGTACGTATCTAGTCCTAACAGAAGAGAGAGTGAGAGAGAGGGGTACAAGTAGAGGGGGGAAAGTAAAGAAAAGATAACAAAGAAACGCAGTATTCCAACAATTCGGGTTAATTGGCCGAAGATCCCGCATGGAGAGGCGGAAGGATCGCGATTTAGATTGACAGGAGGAACCTCGAAAGAAATATAAAAAAAACTTACATACTTGCGATGGAGGTGGTTCTTTTGTTATCTTATTTTCAAGAAAAGTTTTCGAGTTGAACTTTTGATGTATCATTACTCTGTTTGGTCTTGAGGAATGCCTGCGGAATCTCCATGCTCAGAAACAATTCTCAAAGATAAGCATGCATTACATTGGTTTCATTGGTGAACTTTCCTAAAATACGTTAAAATAGCCAAGATATTTCTACCTCTGTCGATGGGAAGACACTTACATCGATTGATTCGACATTTAGTAAAAATATAACCGCTCCGGATTTAACCTTTGAACGACATTTGCTACCATGTTTGGCGAATGATTCGATGACTGGATCATACTACTCCTATACTATTTTTATATTCTATATCATGTCTTATACGCATGCATGGTTTCGGCGCTTCAAGAATCGTGCTTCGTTTGTAAAGTAACCCCTAAATACATTACACGACTACATAAAACTGCTTGGCGTCGTTCCCCTTTTACACGTTTAAGTTTCCTTGCTGTTCTTATACGGTTGCACAGAAAACAATTCTCAGTTTATTCTTGAGGTTTATGTAAATCTTGTGCCCGAAGTCTTCTGCAAACAGAAACTCCTTGAAACGTTTAGATTTTTTAATTATCCCCCCCCCCCCCTTGGGGAGGGGGATTGTTGGCAGCCTGTGTAGATATAGATAAGCATTTGTACTTGTATCTTGCTTTGCCATCTAATTTGGCTCCTAAAAACCATCGAAAGCCTTTTTGTTCTTCTTCAATTTGGGCCAAAATCAACACTCACATAGATAAAATACCGCATATATTCAGTATAGCATTCTACCTGTATAGTTGATTTAAAAAAAAATCGACTAATCTGAGTGACTGCTTTGGCAGTCGATAAATATACCAATCGTTAAAAGAAGCGAGAACTTACGTGAAAGTTCAATTACTTAGGTAACGTTTCTTCATAACTATGTCGGCTTTCAAGATGTTCACCTTTAACATACGCTAAATGTCTGAGCATGCTCCTTTAAGGTTAACTCAATGATGACTTCGGCGCCTTGCAGAATTGGCTCCGTGCCAACTAGTTCAATTAAAACTATAGTTTCATAAATGCTAATTGCCTTGAAAAAAATACACATTAAATATCATGAAACATGACTTGTATGGATACTGCGCTGTGGGATCATTTAGTGTCAGCCTAGAAGTTTTACCCTTTCTCTTCTGTGACCTGTGACCTGTGAGCTATAGAATTGGTAAACCATCCGTTTTGATTGATAAGCCTGTATAAGGCTCTATACAAGGGGGATAATCTAAAACGGAACGTCTTCGCAACGTTACCGTTTGTGTTACAAATATCTATTAGTAGATATATAGATTATTATTTATGAGATATGTATACTTTCATTCTCTCTCTCTCTTGCGAGATGATTGTCAAGATGTAATAACTTCCAGTAAGGTTATACTTCCAAAAGAAAAGAGAAAAAAAAGTGGTCGGAGCTTTGGAGTCATTCTCTAGTATGGTGATTATTCCCATCATTTCTCATTCGTTATAGTCACGGTTAAAGTATGATTCGTTGCCCTGACAACGAACGACTGGGCAACTTAGCTGGACAATTTTCGAAACCTCTGATGTCAACCGATAACATCTTCAACCAAGCACCGTGAAGTACTGCCACTTGAACTTCGTTGGTTCAAAAAGATAGATCCATTGAGTAGATATTTACAAAAGCACTTGTTCACGTTCAGTCAGTTAAGTATGACACGAAACCGATAACATATGGTGTATTACTACTACCAACTCCCAACTTGTTTAAAATAGTTGAGTCAACAACCCCCAAACCCACAGATGGCGCCAATATCTCTTGATAACAAAATGACAACCACTCGTAGCTGAGTCCAACAGAGCCAATTTGCCGCTCGGTTCAAAGACAGTTTACCCATATTTATAATGTTCTACTACAGAGCGCTGATCTTTTAAGCGCCGTCTGTTTGGCTTCAACCAATCATTGACACATCCTATTGGTTTTTCCGACTGCGGGCATATACGAAGTGCGAGGTTAGGAGAGAAGGTCAATTAATGCTGTGACGTCATTATTCCGTTCGTTACCAATCATCTTCTGGGTTGCAATGGGGCTATATATATGGTAAATACTCAAGACAATAGTTTGATTTACAGTTTTTGCTACGAAGGAGTCAGAACAGATAACCTATATTGAAAAATTCCAAAAGAAATTTAACATTTTTTTTAGTATTCTTTGGGTCGTAAAATATTTGCAAAGTCGTAGAATGCGTACCGGATTGTCTTAGTAAATTTAAGTTCAAGTTAATTGCCAACTCCCACAGCCAATGGTAAGATGAAACCGGTGCAACGGCAGTGTATTTCTGGGGAAAACTACCTTGCGTGGATAATATCGTTCCCTATACAGCATACAGAGTCTCGACCCACAGTCTCTTCCAATAATCATAATCATAATAAAAATAGTAACAATCATAATAATCATAATTATAATAATAATTTATTAATAATAATAATAATAATAATAATAATAATATTAAAAATAATAATAATTCTTCAAAGCGATGTCATGGTCGTTTACATTATTGATGCCCTCGTAGGACTAAATGGCTTCTTGGTCTGATGATGTCCTACTAGTAAATGCTCCCAAAATAATAAATAATAAATAGACATGAAACCTCAACCATGACGGCTTCCTCAACCTCATGCACTACTCGTTTTGTGACCATTCCCGGCCACTTATTACACGCCAAATACGCACTAGTATATATACATTGGTCATCGCCTTGAACAGGCAACTGTGTGGGCTGATTGTCTTATAATCTACGATAAGGCTATTAAACATGTATTAAACATTACTAATTAAATTCGTTGAAAACCGACATCGAAGTGTCAAGTATACCTTGTGATACATTAAATGATAAGTATCCGATTTTGTCGCCATTGAAGCTGAAGTGTCTATACCAATGTATGATCGAGGGGGGGGGGGGGGCATTCTCTTTCGCAAAACCTACTCGAATTATTGACATTGATAATACAAGTGTTGTTTCGGTGTAACTTATAGTTTGACAACATTGTTGTTGTCTGTACAATTGCCCAACATTAACATGACGTCACAATAGGCATTGTTCATAACCTTTGATAAGTAGACAAGTATGGTTCTATACAGAAATCGCACATGCATGGTACGAAGTAACCGTACATCCTATCGGTAGACTCGTACCATGGTGATACGGAGCTCATAAGACCATGGCCATAAGAAGAGAATACTTCTTATCTGTAAGAATGATTCAGTTTTATCTAGCTCAGAAAATCTTTTTTTTTTCTTCTTTCTTTTCTTCTCGATGTTATCCTATACAACAAGTGCTATTGTTAGGTCCGTATCTTTGTTTCAAACGACTGTCATCATATTGCGCTTAAACTTGAAGAAGAATGTGGATATAAATTATTCCACCGCACGGCATCTCATCAACTCTCAAGATTAACTTTCAATTTGAATCCATAATTATAATTAGAATCATTTTCATAGCCTTCGAAATTTGGATTCTCTAGTATATAATTATATAGTCTGCATGGTGTGATATGAACACAATTATACTTATACACCGTATACAACGGTATAGCACTAATATGAACTACATATACTGATGCCAGCAAACTTACCAAAGAACGGTATATATATTACACTAACGGGAAAATCCTATTTGACGGGAGACAAACTTGAGATTAGGTTCATTCAGGCATTATAACTTACAACAATGCTTCATAATTACTATTCTGTGTGCTTCTTACAAAGACAGAACTCGGCGTTACGTTGGCTTACTCAATGTTATCCAATCGAAATGTTTTCTATAAGATTAGTATAATAATATTCAAAGTTAATTTTCTGATCCAAGTGTTGTGTTGTATCTGGCATAAAGCTTACATATTCGAACGTTACAGGAAACACATAAACTACACACGTTAATTTCAAATTCCACGAGGAACACATCAGGAACGATAACAGTGGGTATAAACTTCAAAATTCGGCAAATGAAAATGTAAAGGTTTACATTAAATCTGTGGGAAACAAATATCCGGCTAAGAATTTGCTACCGGAGCAGCAAAGTGCATGGTTGCAACCTGAGTCCATGCATATATCGATCTGTTATACATATTGTAGGCTATATAGGCCTATATATACTGTACATTAGAACATGTCTTAGAATGAGTGATACCCAATTAACAACCAAACACCTAATGCGACAACTTCAAAAAACTAAGTTGCCCAAGTTTAGAACACCAAATCTGCCACTGCCTAATTATCAACAACAACAAAATAGTTCATGTTGTAAAATTCTCATAATATATCTAGCATAATTCCGCGTCACTTCTTGTTATATGGTTCCTAGTAAAAAAAATATAAAAATTATTTTAAAAAAAACCTACCATATACCGGCCAAGTTCTACTTGTTACTCTACTTTTGTTGTTCTAGCGATGAGTATATTGTTATTATGTTCATAACTTTTGGGAGTTTTTTTTCGTTGGCGTCAAGTAGTCTTCATTAGGTTAGGATCACAGAAGTAGCCATTGTCTCGTTGACTCTTTCCCTTTCAATGGGATTCCTTTTGAAATCTTGCTGATTTTCAAAAGAAATTCCCTTCCTATTTCGCAGTATTAAAGCCGTGACTGAGCATGCTTCAAGTGTATCTTCTCAATCAGCTATTGTGGAAAATCAACCGGCATGGCATTGGTTTGAATTAGTAACAAACATCAGAGGCGCCGTTAACTAGATGCTACTTACTGGCTGAACGTCATTTGCATATTTCCTTTCCAATTAAAACCGTCTGAATAAAAGGGTAGGCGCGAACAACCGATGACGTATTGTCTGGGAAATTATGGGTTTTGTTTTTTGGCTTTTATGATAGCTTTCTTGCTGATAAAGTATTTACTTACAAAACGGTAATATATGTTCCTAAATATATACGGTATGCAGTACATGTCGGAGATATCTCCCATAAGTATATAGGCAGGCTAGTCGAACATTGTGTATCAACATAATCCTCGGCGTGAAACGATGGCAAAACTTTCTGCGTTGCGGAAGAAGCTATTATGATAGGCAGTACAGTTGATGGGAAAACGTCAAACCATGATACTTTCCACAGAATTTACTTTCTCAGAACTTAGACACTCGTGGAAAATTGCATCGTTTGACCCGGTACCATTATACATCCCCCTATACTCGCGGGTCAGTAAGCTTGGTTTCAATCCTGAAAGCTTGTTTAAAAAAATATGCGTCTAATAATAACATATACCTCCACGCCCCTCCACGCCCACATACCCCCCCCCCCACCCCACCCCCACCCCGTATCATCGGAACAATGCCTTGAAGCTACGCGCGATTGTCAATATGTCAGATGGTTTAGTGTCTTACAAGACTTAAACATACGGCATTGTTCTTGCGGCAGATACTGTAAACATACGGTAGTGTCATCTCATAGAGAATCTAACAGATGGTGTTGTGTCACACAAGAGGCTAAAGCATACGGTATTGTTCTCGCAATAAGAGTTTTGTTTAGAGAATTGTTTGAAATTTGCGGGGGTCAAATATTTGTTATAATTTTGGATTTTCAATTATAACTCCGGGACTGCCTTTATAATATACAAAGCACGTAAGCAGTATACCGGCGGAGTTCACGATGAGATCGAACACACAATGTATATACACTATAGATTCACATAGATTTAAATAGTTACTAATTGTGGGGAGATTTACTACCCAACAACAATACTAATTACGTTAATTTGTCACGTATTGCACTACTCTCCACATATTTTGTATAGATTCGCTCAACTGGTTGCTCAAAATGAATTCGGCTTGGATTGCACAATCCCCTGAGTCTGATAACAACGGTACGTCACAACCAGAACAACTATTATTCCATAGAGGGCGTGGATGCAACACAAACATCATCGAGCGGGAAGCCATGGACTACGGATCCTCGTATATGGTGACGATGGCGGTGGGCCACCCCTCCCCTACCCCTCCTCCTACCCCTACCCCCCTATTACGCATGTCACTAATTTAGGCCTGTACTGAGGAGCCGACTTCATTATCAATTTAGCCCTAAATGAGCATTCCAGAGATTTAGCAGTTTTGTTACAGCTGAATATCTTGCAAACGTGAATAGCTATACAGAAACGTTATGATAACACTCAACTGTTTAATAATGACATTTTATCTTGAAATTCATGTTACTTGCGTCGCAGATTGAACTTAGTTAAGGCTGGTCTAGCCAAGTTATCCTAACGTTCACCTTCAATTAACATGTCGAAAATAAATATATTTAAAGCCTTTGTCGTTAAACTTGTTTAGAGTATATGATATTTCCATCGAGGCTCACGTTGCAAATAAATCTCAGTTTATCTTGCTCTTTTACAGAGTAAATGTACAACGTGGGAAGCACTATAGGCTAAGTAGATGAAAGATTGGCTAGCCGGGTATCAGAGGTCGTGAAGCATCTCTCATGCATATAGCGATGAAATCATCAACAAAGTGGCGACCATAGCACTGTAGGGTGCCGCAATGTTGATGTCGATGGAGGGCAAACATGCCATCAAAATTACAAACTTCAGTTTTGATCTCTGACCGAAATCCTCCTACTCTGGCAACTGAAATGCAAATTGTTTGTTCCCCTTTCAATCGACTCCCTCGACACGTCACATGGGTCACTAACTAAGAGACGTTACAGAGTCATGACATCGGCCTCTTCCGGGAATATTTCTGGATTAGCAGTCATGCAGCCGCACATCATAGGATGTCTGACTGCGGGTTTAAAACTGGAACTTTTTTTTATATATATATTTTTTATTATTATTATTAAGTTTACAAAGAATTATATGCGGAGTCTTAAACATGATATATGTCTTAAGTCTGAGATTCCATACATGTAAAAATGACATCTGCAGAACTATACAGATCAGTTGTCAAGTCTGGTATGTACAATAACTACCAGTTCTGCTTACCACTGCATGGACTAAACAGCTTGTTCTTGTTCATTATTGTATGTTGTGAACAAGCAGTTGGTAATCTACATTCTTAAAGTTAGAAATGAACTTTAAATTTACCTATATATAGACACAAGGGAACATTCTTGAACGAAGCTTATACGACAAGGGAAAGGAAAAATCGTTACTACACTATATTAACAATATTGCGAAAACTATAAACGTATATTTAACGAGGGCGGTCTCGAACTGAAGTTCAGAACTCGAGTACATATTTTTCTGTGTACTAGGACTATATGACCCGGTATGCAATGGAATCGGGAAAAAGACCGAGTCCGCGTGAAGTCGTCATGATTTGATTTCCTCACCAATATGGCAGATTTATTTCATTTTAACCGGTGAACGGTGAAACGTTGTTCGAGGCTTTGCTGTTAGCATAGAGGGGCTGGATCATTGCAAAGACCCTATATCAACGACGTTGACCTTTACGTCTCACCGAAAAGAGAGTGCTGTCCCCGCCACAATGTCATATCACAAAACCTTTCTCATCCAACGTGACGTAATTGTGCACTACTGAAGTAGTCAACTCAAGTTGATGAAACTATCGTCGTTTTACTATGAGAGAGCCAATGGGAAGGTGTACTGAAAATAACGAAAGGCGGACTCGGGACTCTGCAGGGGTGCACTGGACTCGAACTTGTCTCCGATTCTGTTTCCATTACACTCGGACCTGTCTCAGACTCGGGATGGTTAGATTCGGACATCGGCTCGGCGCGGATCTGGAGGACGCGACTACAGTCCTGATTATATCCATGGTTACATATAGATCGGAGACGGACCAGACCGGTAAATTAAGTACAATAGTGGATACAATATGATTTTACGATGAATAGAGATTTGTACACCCAAAAGTTAAATTATTCCGATATATATATGTGAAAAGTCCTCTCTTTAACTATTACCTAATAATAACGATGATGATGATGATGATGATGATGATGATGATGATGATGATGATGATGATGATGATGATGATGATGATGATGATGATGATGATGATACCATACCATACTATTATCGGGTATTTATTATAGACAGAGCACTGCCAGCTGAATAAAAAGACATTACACACACAAGCAGATCAAGCATCAGACAGACATGATATATATCCAGGTGTACCATGTTTGTACCTGGCGATCAATTCATGTATGCTCTATAGTAAAACACGAGAGAATGAGGAACGGTGAGAGTGCAGAACCTGCTTTCTCATTAATCATTTACAACAGACTTGGGTTTCCACCATGCCCTCATTATCACGTAATCTTAAACCATAGCCACGCCCGTACACCAACCGCTGAAACTATATACATACATATAAACTATATATATATATATATTTTAAAATAGCTGAAATTGTCGACAATCTATCGGCTCGGAAAGAGGTTTAATGTGAGAGTAATTTGCCAAATTATGCTGGCAGAAGGTTTTGCGATCTGAAACATATGATAGTATAGTGTAGGGCCCACGTGTATATTTTGCTTGAAACTTTAAAGCAGACAATATCTCACATATTCGGACTATATTTAACAACTCCAAATTATGCAATTGATCCATGTTTGGTATGTGCTACTCTGTATTTACATATAGTTGTTCAGTGTTAATTTACTTATTCCTCCTGATAATTGTTACTAACTAAATTTCATTGCAAGGTCGCAATGAACCGCAAGCAAGCCAGTACACTATACATACGTTAACGCACGGTATATGTCTGATTGTATACACAGTTAAACTTGTTTACCTTATCCATTACAACGTGCACAATTATTATTTGTATTCAATAACTCTACAGATAATGGGAATCACAACAAATTATCGCAAACCAAACCGAAATAAAAACAGATATTCTTTGTTGGACGCTTGTAACAAAGAGAGACCAGTACTTAAACCAATATGAATAGATGGGCGTTCAACTTCATTTACTATCATTCAATGGTCCGTTGTATGAACAGTTTTATTAACTTGATTATAGCCGGCTCCGGAACACACATATACGATACAACTGGTGAGCTATTTCTCTCGAGCACAATTTGCCAGATTTTTCACACCCCCCTTCTTTGGGGGGGGGGGTGTCCCGAGGGGGACCGAGGATTGCCAAATATAGACAACGACTATAACGCGGATCGCAAAGTCGGTAATTACTATATATTACGGTTAGATTTGTCCAACACGGCAACATACAGAAACGCTGTACTCAAAGCCGAAGAATTTGTTGGTACAAATCCTTTGGGAAGACCGTCATTTCTCAAAGAGGTTGCTATTACTGAATCGTAGAGTCTGCACTGCTTTTCAATGTTAGAAAAAATATTCAAGGTAGAATAAAATTATCAAAGGACCATTAAAATTGTACTTGATTCTTACTAAATTCGTAAATGCTTATAATAATATTTAATTAACATGTCTTTGAACGATAAAATATGTTGCGTTTGATACAGAAATTGGTGACCCCCTATACAATACTCCATATTCCTGAAGCTTTGGTTAGAACCATAATGTTGATAGGGATAACGTAACGTGGATATAAATTAAAAACAAAAGTGGAATATATCTATAACGAAACTAACTGCTTGCACGGCAGAAGATGTACGACGAACGCACGTATATTATTTTATGTATTCTGAAATAATGTCCTCTTTCGACTACTCAAAAATGTATATTACATGCCAACCTTATGCATTACGAGTAAAAATCGCTGTTACCAATCTTACGCGGTACAGGTAGGACCCTTGTAATGTCATCTGTGAATTAGTCAGGTCTCACTTCCGGAGTCTATGCATGCTATGTTCTTCAATACCGCCCTCGTTTCCTTTAGGGGAAACACTTCATACTATAGTTTGATTATCACTTGCCAAAAGCCGGAAGAAATCTATGCGATGGTGATGGCGTGTATGTGTATGTGCGCATGTGTGTTTGTGACACCTGCTTGTGCATAAGTTAAATCAAAATATACAGTTGGGTTGAATTTCTTATTTTGTATATAGATCCACCTCAGTGAGGACAAAAACCTGTAGAAATTGCGGAGGTCGAAGGTCATTTGAGGTCAACATAGGTCAGAGTATCACCTTATAAACACAAAGAAGTTGGCTGATCTTCAAACTTTGTATAGATCAGCCTCATTATTTTATTGTTTTATGCTGAGTCAAAGGTCATTTGAGATCAAACTATGCGAACCTTGCAAAGATGAAAACTGCCAATGCAAAAGCTTGGATGAACTTCATACTTTGTATGTAGATACATCTTGCATAGGACAAAAACCCTACTGTTTTTTGTGAAGGTCAAAGGTCATATTAGGATGATTTCAGGAAGACGTTTAGTCTTGATAGGTCATAGTCTAAGAACAAATAAATAGTTCAGAGATTTGTAGTGTTTCTATAGCTATTCAGGTTATCAAGATATTCAGCTTTTAAATATTATAAACATCTGGACTGCTCCTATGACGCTAATATATTGATGACGACGATTCCTCAGTGCAAGCCTTAATGTTATCTCGTTGTTTTCTAAATTCTAACAATTCAACCGAAAAATGTTCTTTTAACTTCATATGAACAACGGAGCACCCCCACCCCCCTCCAACCCCCACCCCCTTGGATGACATTCAACGCCGACTACTCGACAAATATGTGATGCATTGTAAACATAAAAGTCTGATGTTTTCTCGTTGAATTTTGTGTTGCGCCTGAGGAACTGGCCTAATGGTCTGTGTGAAACTTAGCCTAAGTAGTCCAGCCATTTCGCTTGATGAGCCTAAGATGTTTAATGCCTCATTACTCAAAAATAAAAAATAAATGCTATAGAAATACAAATGTGGACTGGTAGCAGTGCTCTTAATAGTCTATATTTCTATACGATATGAAAAATTAATGTCGTGCCTAAATGTATCCCTTAATTAGGCGTACCGAATTAGTAAGTGTCAAGTCCAACCTATGGAGAGGAGAAAAGATGGAGGGGTGCAAGTTTAATGAAATCTTTCAAATATTATATTTTCTTGTACTGTATTCGAGGCAGTATCCACAAGATCATATAGCAAAGGTAGCAGTTGCTTACGTCATGTAATTTCTCGACTTACTCAAATCTTTTTTTTACATGAAATTACTACAATCACGAAACACTGTTTCTTTCATGCAGCTATTTGGGAGATACTATTATATAGCATCTCTCTCACATGCAACGATACATGATTGGGCTTCACATATCTCCTTAAAAACAAAGCGAAATCTAGTTCGTTCCGCTTTCGCGTCAGCAAACCTACTAATAATAGGCCTGTGCTCAAACTTCAACCCCCCCAGAAAAAAAGTGTAGACATTCTCAATACATATTCTGTTTCCATCGTAAGATATAATGTCCACTTTGTTATCATAAATATAGACATTACGTACTTAAAAAGTTTCGGATAAATAGATAATGTTCCTTTTCGTGGCAATCGATTCCGAAATTGTACCCGAATGTTTTACTTTCGTTTGCCTGAAAATATGATTTTAATTAGTTTTGTTCGCGGTAGGATAATGCCTAATGAGCAATGACTCGGTTGAAGAAGAGCAGGTTTCTCTCCCTTGACGATATACTAATGGAGGGTAATACTGTGTAACTTGTAATACGACACTTTGTTATACCAATGTGTTGGACTCACAGGCTAGGCTATATCGTAGTCGGCAGTGAAGTCCCTTTATCGTACAGGGTCTTACGGTCTAACCAAGGCTTCCGACGTCTCATGTTTTTATTACGGACTTGAGGCCTTCTTAAAAAGTAATTAAGACGTCCATACGGAAGCTTTGATCTGCCATCGAAATCAGTACGAACGTTTTAATCTTCTGCAAACTTTTTTGTACGGTAACTGTTCACTGAGAAAAAGATGGCTTGATAACATTTGAAGGTTTAATTTGTAAAATTTGTGTCAAGTTTATAAATTTATTACTTTTAACGGTGATGAATTCATAAAATTCACGAGCAAAATGAGCAAGTCATGATTGCTTACAATCCTCAATCAATTTATGCAGCTGGTAAATTGCTCAACTTACTGTTATTTAAGCGATTTAATGCAAAATGTTTCAACATGTGGGTTATTCAAATTTCAGCACATTTCAGACTGCTAAAATGCTTCATTGGGCTGATTATGCATGGTATCATTTCGCACCCGACAATGTTACCGTCAGTTATTAATTTTCTTGAGCAGTGTCCCTTCTTATGAGTTTCATCAACTAATGGCCAATTTTCAAGAAACTTAAACTTACCTGAGAATATGAGGGCATAGTGGAAGTCATTTCTTTCGGAATACATGTTAAGATGTCATTTAAACATTCCCTTACACACGGGAAGTCTCCCCCCCCCCCCACCTCCGCCATTTCTGCATTTAATATGGAAGCTTTATGGTGCCATCGAATACTACACTGTTCACATCGTGTCATCATATGTTCAGTTATTGAGGGCTATAAAAAAATATGAGTAAATTAACAAAGAAGTAAAGATAAATAAATTAACAGAGATTAACAAATTAACAAAGAAGTTAACTAACAATATAATGCGTACATTATACACTATCGTGTTAGTGCTTTTACTGGTCTGGTATACAATTTGTTGTGCTTTTAACTGGTATGATACACAATCTGTTAAAGCAGCATTTTGCGTTTGGCCGCCGTTTTCTACTTTTTTGACATGTCCATCGAGTTTTTTACATATATATCAATCACAAAACAGCAAACTAAGATATTAGCCAAGTTTCTCCCTGCCAACAACGTTAATTGGCGAGTAATTAAGGATATTTGCAGATAATGAGAAAAGTGTCCA
>JAIPMN010001541.1:0-16586 GCA_020650975.1 Apostichopus californicus | reverse complement strand
TCCCCCTTCCTTCCTCCTCCCAGCTCCCCCTTCCTTCCTCCTCCCAGCTCCCCTTTCTTTCCTTTTCCCAGCTCCCCCAACCCCTCCTCCCAGCTCCCCCTTCCTCCCCTTTCAATACTGAGGACTATATGTAATTAGAATGTATCTGTTAGCTATTAGTGTAAGTATCACCCTGAACCTGTCTGAACTTCCCTTGGGTCCTAGTTTGTACAGTGTACAGTAGTATTATAAATGTACACTAACAACCATATCAAGGCTGTTAATTCAGTATTGACCATGTACCCACTGTACAGAGCTGTCAAATTTCCCAAGGGAGGGAAAGTGACAGGCCTGCTGTCCTTTTAATTACTGTATATACCAGCTTTGATTAGAAAGATCAGTTCTCAAAGTTCTCAAACCTAAGCAGCTGTGACAAAACCACAGACAGCAAATTATTTATGTGGAGTTAATTACAAATATTGTGTACAGAGATAAATCTTCTATTTTACACTTTTGGTGTCTGGAACATCAACTTTTAATTTAACCCCCCCCCCTTTTTTTTTAAACTGATGTATCATGATTATATGCTAAAGATGTGTGTTTTTTTATCCATCAGTCCGTCCTTCAATTCGTCTATTTTCTGTTTATTTGCATTGCAAGCTATTTTCAGATACTTTACTAACTCCATTTAGCATTTATCTGGTTTATGGGTACCTGGAGATTTTAATAATATTTGTGAATGAACCTTGAATTTACTTCATTCCCCAATATATTTTGTTGTGTCTGATATTATCATATGGAAACCCTAAGTGTCAAATTGTAAGACATTTAACCTCATTTCTATTTTGTAGAATTTGATTTTTCAAGTGAATCAGCTGTTTATATTTTGGTGAAATATAACTTAATAATTGTCAAAGTTTTGTAATGAAAAGTTATTTTCATTTTGTATAACATTTGAACATTTCTCAACAAAATGACAATTTCTAAAAAACAAAACAGCACTTTATAATTATATTACCACCAAAGAATGGTTGGAATTAAAAGGGGTTCTTTTCATAATAGAAAGCACCACTTTTCAGGTTGATTAAACTCTGCCAGTCCCTGCATGCACCTCCCTCTCCCAGTTGAGCCACTGCCAGTCTGTGTGTAAGGAGTTGTAGAAATCATAGTCATGCAGCAAAACATGTAAACAACAGAGCTCTTTTAGATGCAAATTGGAACAGGTCGGAGCTAGCTTAATCCTGTATAGGTAAGCCAGTTTATATTTATATCTAAGTTATAATGTCCATTTTATGTGAGAAGGAATAAACCAGGGTTTAAATTTTTTTATCTATTTTTGAAGGCTCTGAAAATTGTCTCTACAAGAACTACATGTATACATAATTTTTGTACATGTTGTATGGCCATTGTGTGGCATCACATTTTGCTCTGGGATGTCACAGATGAATTTTATATATTTTATAATTTTTAAATATTTTTTAATATTTTATATTTTATAAAATTGGCCATAAAAATGACCATAAAAATGGCCATATAAAATGGCCATATAAAATGGCCAATTTGATATGGCCATTTATATGGCCATTGTGCGGCATCACATTTTGCTCTGGGATGTCACAGATGAATTTTCCCCAGTGTCCATGGTATTGTGTCAGGACTGTACAGTACATACACAACCAACTAGTAATCCTAATCAAACTAACAAAGACCAGATTGAACAAATTTGGCCTATAGATTACTAATTTAACAGATTAAACACATTCCAATGACTACTTTAGACATTCCAGTTTTGTGTGGATATTGGATCATCAGGTGATTAAGACAGAGGAACTATTGCTGCATACATGTGCAGATGGCAATATGGGATTAAAAAGTCTCATGAATTGTATACAAATATCTTTTATCCATTGCTACAGTGACTGTACGTCCACTACTTGTTATTTCTCATTGGTCTAGTTGCTATGGTAACTGTAAGAATGAGGAGAGAAAGTGATATACTCAATATCACTCAAAGTAGTGTTCTCCTAGAATTCCCATACAGCTCTTTTTAAACACATCTTTCACAAACTACCTTTCTTCAATTTTACAGTCTCTAATTTCATTTTAAAAGCAGTTGTCAGTCCTTGTTACAGGTGATCATGAACAGAGTTGCACAGACTTAATACAGTTGCTTCATATTTGTGGTCAATTCATGGGAAAGATACGACTTACCATAGGAATGATATGATATACCTACAGTATACTGTTTAAACAAGTCAAAGAAGATACCAAAAAAGAGACAACAACTCAACTGCAATCGATTATTAAACTGTTATTTTTAATATTAGAAAGATCAAGAGATGACTGGATGGTCCATTAATTAGGAACTGAATAAATTGCTTTTGACGATCATCAAAGGGCCCGTAATTTATATACAAACAAGAGTCTCTTTTGAATAGTTCTTGGTCAAACATGTCCATCTGGGCTTTCCTGGAATTGGCCTAGTATTTTCTGGTGGTGGCTATCCAATTTACAGTTTTAGCTCATGTTGGATTTCTTACAATTTGGAAGGCCAGATCAGATTGGAAACCTTTGGATTTCTCCTGGATGAAAAACCCACCCTGTTTTGGCGGGCCAGGCTGTCTCGAACCCATAACCTCCCAGATGTAATGTTTAACTGTTTCTAATACCACCTGTCTTTATCCACTTTGTATGTATGTAAACATGTATTTTAGATCCTCCTGCAAGCAAGAACTCGCGAAGAAGCCATCATTGGCTTATCAAAGCCGCAAGCTGACCGAAGTCAGTCTCTTAGATTCATATTTTAATGTCCATGATTGTGATTTGTCAATTGTCAACAACTCTGTAACTGGACGACATACATTAATCTTGGAGTGACTCGAACTCGAGACCTTATGATTGAAATGCACCGGCTTTAACCACTGAGCTAACACTCCCTATGAACAATTAGCACCAGTTGGGTGGTTTGTGGACCACTTAAACATAAACTCTGTATCTAGCTATATTTTCAATGTACAGTATACTGTAATACATCTACATGCATAAATTGTTTCATAAAGGAACATTAAATGACTCACGTTATCGATAGCTGACGATGCCCCGTCAGTCTTCCGCTCTATTTAATTAGAGTCCAGAAACTGTAACGGCAGCAGTAAGAAAGTTTTTTATCAAATCACCAGCGAATTAAACAACTATAAACGAAGACTGTAAATTAGACCTGTACATGTACTAGACCAGAGAGACACAGGGAGTATGGTTGAAGCATAAAAGACGATAATAGCACAAAAATATAGATTTTTATCGAGATATGAACTGAATATATAGAAAACTGGTTTATGACCTAAAAAGAAGACATGTGACAAAATTACCTCTTCATTTAAGCTTAAAAAGAAAAAAAAGAGGACAAAAGACTAGTTTCTTTCAAAATGCTGCCTGTTTTCTTTCCTACAGCTGTACTAGTTAATGTATATTGCGGTGGTATAATTTTATATTAGTCAGTTGTAGTAAACAGGTCGACAGCATGCAGTGTATGGAAAGTACTGTGTTATTCGTCATGCCATATGAACCACAGGATATGTGACACAGAGTGTGTTGTTTCCATTGATGTCCACACTGTACTGTCATATTGTGAATCAGTAATACCGTATGAAGTTAACTATAGGAACCCTTTCAGTTTCAGTTTATATATTTCCAGTATAAATTTAAATATTTATAAAAAGGACATCAAAAATTCAAAGAGTACATTAAGAAAATTGAAGATGAATTAGTAAAAAATTCATTTAACATAAAATTAAAATATGAATGTTAGTATAGAAAATTTAATATTTAAACACATATTTCTCACTTCACACAGAACCATGGCAAACAATATGTACCATTTATACTGGAATGATTTAAACAAGTAACTTGGGCACCTAGGAAATATTTTTGAGGATACTGATATTTTTTATCACTGAGTTTGATAATTAATGAAACTTAAAGTGAAAATATATCTAAAAATATCAAAACCCCAACAATGTGTACATTTGACCCTTTTATTATGAAATTACTAAATGACTTCAGTATAAACGGTACATATTGTTTGCCATGGTTCTGTGTGATGTTAGAACACAACTGACGTCTGGTACGTATAAATTACATTCATCTTTGTATTAAAGTCTGTAGTTGAAAAGAGCAAGAAAATTTTAAGGTGCTGGTATGTAAAATGAAGGCTGATTTTCCATAGTATGTACATAACTGTTGCAGCTATTGATCAACAGCCCTTGTGATAGACATATATACTAGTTTATTATTACTGTAATCAGCTAGAATACGGTAAGATACAGTTGCATTTACGGTATGGTTACAGTACGAACCACTCCCTCATAAAAGCAATTTAATAACAATTATTCAAAACGAATTGTGAATGTAAGGGGTAGCCTATAGCTAATGGTACAACTATAGATATAACTACTGTACTGTTTGTAGGGTGGTGGTAAAAGTGTACTAAATGCACCCTGTTCGAACTGATCAATGAGCCAACCTTTCTTCTGGTAGGATAAAAGAAGATTTCCTTTCAAAGAACGTAGATGATCACAAAAGCAAATGAATGAAAGGATCTATACTTTTGTATGAAGCCCAAAACAAAAATCCCCCTTTTTCTTGCAAGCCTGCATCATGTATAGCTCAACCAGTATTGCATGTTAACATATATAGAGTATACAGTGAGTATAAGACACTTTAAGGGTAGCATTTTGTCTAACCGTATAGATTATGCAGTAACAAACTAATATTAATAATCACTAAAATGTATTTCACTGAACGACATTCATTATCACTGCTGAGACAAAATCCAGGATAGATGATTCAGGTTTACCAGCCAGTAGTAAGGGTGATATTTCAAGTTGTTTACCATGCGTGCAGTGGGCATGTAAACACTGACTTCAGGCTAAACCACAACTCACAATATTGTACACAGAAATATAATCCACAATGTTTGTAAACATGTCATGCCAGCACTGAATTAGACTTTGATCAAAGAAATTGGGAATTAAAACATTAACCAGTAGGCATGTCCAACAGATTTCTGCCCCTTATTTCTCCCATCTGCCCAACCCCCTCCCCCCTCGAATATTCCACCCCCACCCCACCCTGGCTTTAACTTACGAGCTAGATCTGCGTTTCTTTGTCTAAGTTAATTGTACATTGTATATATGAAAGGCACGTGAAGATCAGAATCATAGATAACAAAATTTATATTTAATACAGTATGTATGCATACAGCTATGCACCCATACATGCCATCTTTACTTCCAGTTTGAAATAATTCATCTGCACACTGGCTTATAATGTAGCCAGTGTCACATCTTCCAGATTTTATTACAAATTAAGGTGACAGATTCAGTCAAAAGAATAACGTTAGTCATAATTAATAACATCTTAGCCAGCTTTACGTGTATTTTGAAGGTTAAATTGAATATGGAATCATATCACAAGAGTTAGTAGTGTTTGACCTCATAAAAATATTGTTTTCTTTTCCTTTCCAGTATATGATTTAAAACCCAATATATTGAAAGTAATGAAATCAGGGGCTGTTTTTTTCACAGATGATTTCAAGCATGACAATTCTTAGACTAATAATAATAATAATAAAAGTTGATGAATGGCTAAGTTTGGAAACTTCCACTTTTCTTGATTAAGGTCAAGCTTTACTTATAAAGATTGGATAAATAGTTTCAATAATAACAATAGTCGGTCACCTTTCAAGGATGAAAAACAAAAAAAGATATTTATATGCAGAAAATACAATGACCTGAAATAACTCTGTAGTATTTATAGCCTGGACAAGTCTATGTCTAAGTCTATCAAAAGAGGTCTCATTTCAAAAACAATTAATTATAGCTTAAAACAATGACTATTTACTCTACCATTGCTTCACAAAATATTTGTTAAGTTTGTTAGTCAATATTTTCAACAATTAATGTAAATGTCCTTCCATACACAAAGAGTAATTTTAAAATAAAATGGAATGACTAAGAGTAGGCAGATGGGGGAGGGTGGGGGGGTTGGTGGGGCGGGGGTTATTGGAAGAACTATAGCACTACAAGGTATACCAATTTATGTACACAGTTTAAAGTTATGACTAGATGGCAGTCAAATGCAAGCTCTTAGTGTTCATTCCACATAATAGTTCCTTATCGGGAGGGGATAGGGGGAGGGGATAGGGGATGGAGGTAGGGGATAGGGGATGGAGGTAGGGGACGAGGTAGGGGGTGAAGTACATGTAGTACATGGTTAAATATACCAATTCACATGTAGTTTTGAATTATGACTGTCGAATAAAGTGCAATCACATGCTCAACTGGTAGTGATCATTTCACACTTTAGTTCCTTTATCCAGCCATGTTGCTCTGTTAAATATGAACTGTACCAGAGTTAAGACTTTATGCAAACAGATTGCCAAGAACAAAACATACAGTTATTTACTGAAGCCGAACCTATGGATCAGTGTACATACAGTACAACTGTACTATCACCGCACTGACTGTACAGGAAGAGTACTGTAGTAAAATAATGATGGCTTAAATCATATAACAGGGAATGTATGATTTACCTTGGTATATCCCTATAGCAGAATGCTATAGTAAAAGGTCCAATTGATATACAGTGCAAGTTAAGCTAGCAGCTCTCTTGTACACAGGAATATAGTATTTGTATAGGAGACATATTTTTCAGCCTGCCTTCCAAACTACTACCACAATATTTGCACAGTGAATATTTATAATACTGGACACTGTAACTAGATTTAAATATAATATTGCTCACATGCTGAGAATCCATCCTGTTCCCACTTTAATTTTCCCGTTTCGAATCTAAGGTCTCTGTGGTACCCCACAAGAGGATAATTAAGTTTCAATCTGATTAAAAAATGTAACGTTTCACTCAAAACTAAAGAGCTGAATATTTTATATATAACACAAACTCTGGCATATATTTGTACAGTTACAACACTAATTTGTAAAAGCTTAGAATTGCCTGGCCTGACATTACGATCCTAGCAGGATCTTCTTAAAGAGAGCTAGGCTAACTGCAACGAAAAACAAATGAAGAACACATTGAGAGACACGGAGATAGACAGACAATTAAATACCTGGACAAATTCATGAGCAGAGAATAGAGTAAAAATAGACACAACAATGGAGAGACGACCCGTATAAAGATGAAAGGAGAGATCGATGAGAGGATTAAGGGCTGTGGAGATAACAATAGTGTAATTAGTTATTTCCTCTAATTACCAAAGTGCAAAAATTTACATATATATGTGTGTAGCAGATTTAGTACACTGGAAACAGTGTATTTTTTAAGAGAGAATAAGTCCAGAACCTTAAAGCAGCATTTTGCGTTGGGTCGCTTTTTTCCACCTTTTTGTCATGTGCATCGATTTTTTTACATGTATCAATCATAAAACAGCAAACTAAGATACCATCCAAGTTTCACCCAGCCAAGAGCGTTAATTGGCGAGTAATTAACGATTTCTGTCGATAACGAGTACAAATGTCTCCGACAAAGTTTCATTTCTCCAAATCCACTAGTTTGAATTGCACCAACCAGTGAATAGTATGTTTATTCATGAGCATTTTGCGTTTGGTCGCCGTTTTCTACTTTTTTGACATGTCCATCGAGTTTTTTACATACATCAAATCACAAAACAGCAAACTAAGATATTAGCCAAGCTTTTCTCTGCCAAAAACGTTAATTGGCGAGTATTCCACATACAAAATTAATCGCATTCAGTTCCCCAAACCCACTCGTTTGAATTCAACCAATCAGAGCCGAGGTTTAGTTATGAGGCGTTGCTAAAAATAGATTCAAGACTTTGCGTTGGTACAACCAGGGAGTTGTTATGGAACTCCCTGCTACAACTGCCATATAGACTCTACACAAATCACGCATGGTGTTGTATTACGTATTGGTCAATGACGTTCGTAGTGTTTAAATATTCATATTATGGGCGAGGTTTATTGGGATCCCAACGGAAAATATCTTGGAGAAAAACAAAGTTGAAAGTTGCAAATTTTTCGACATTTATGCCACCATTTGAAGTAAGATTTAAATAGATAAGCTAGTTATGTATGTCGTTATGGCATAGTGGAGTCAGTGAGGTTGAGAAAAATCATAGAAAACGACGCAAAATGCTGCTTTAAAAGCTGCCTCACAAAACTGGAGCTCTAAATTAAGTACCACATGTGTATAGTACTTCAAATTAACTTTTAAAGGTTTCTTGTATATATTTAAATGTATGCATCTTAATCTGTATACTTCAAAATTAATTAATGCGCAAATTTTTTCCCCTTCTAATCTTTTAAGTGATCAATCACTGTTAAAAGTCTGCATCATATTCTTAAATTGAAAGTTTCTGGAATTATTAGTCAGACTCTAAAAGTGTGATGAGTTCCTTCCTCTTCGATTGATGATCTAAATGTTCAACTAAAGTACTTTGCTTTGAAAGTATCAGGAACCAGGAAATGTTTAGCTATAAGTTTCCTTGAAACATGATACCTGTGTTTTTTGTTTTGTTAATACTTCCCTTGATACGTAAATATTTGGCAAATTTATTTAAAGTGGCTAAAGAGCTTTGCTTTTAAAGATAATATATCTATACTTAATAGCTCTCAAAGAATTGCCTCAATTTATTTTTGTTAGGTGCATATCTGGGGCAAGAGGGGGGCGGGGAGGGAGGGAGAACCCACCCCCTTAAGGATCGCATAAAAATTCAAAAGTAGTTATTGGCAAAAATCTACCATTATAGACTAATGATTCCTCAGATTAATGCACCATTTTATGTCATGTATGGAATTTAATTGTATTTCTGCGGAAGGACACCAGGTCCCCTACAAGTGAGTTGGCCTGAATGATCCAAGGGCGGCACACCCTTTCCTTTTATAAAATCACAAATCTCCCCGCCCCCTCCCCCTCCCCCTTCCCCCACTGAATCAATAAATACATGTACAGTAGCAAATGGTATCAAGAGGCGAAGGTCCATATGCACTTAGGACATTTATGTAATCATTTAATTTGTGATAATTTATTTTGTAAATTACAAGTGACACTAACTTTGTGCTCATTATAAACCTAGTATATTTGCGACCAGAGTCGAGTGCTCTTCTTCAATGTATACTAACATTTCATAATTTCAGATTTCTGCATAGTTCTCATACACGTGTACAACTGATTTTAAGCCTGAAAGCACTTGCAGTCTTCCAAAAAATTATTTTCAACCATTTTGTCTTCAGTGATTAGTTATCACTGTCCTCTAAAGTTGTTTCTAAATTTGTTAATTGTGAAATTTTAGTAACCTTGGAAAAACCGTCAGCTAATGTTGCTATTAAAAGTATGGTTCCTTCCTTTTGTTTCCTCTTTTAAGTTGATATAATTGCTTTCTTGGGGTTGTCAAATTGAAAGAATATTAACCAAAGTTGTGTTTCGTTACAACAGGAAATTCCAAAAATAGCTTCTCCTTTTCTTTCAGTGTCTCAGCAAATATTGGATATTTTATGTGGTCTTTTATTTCACATAGCAGCTAACATTACAAAATTTCAGAGGGATTTCCAAGGGAGACATTGTATGCTAATTACTAAAGTGATATTTGAAGCGTAGCATGTTAATTTAACCTGCCTTTTCTGTTTATTTCCATTTTGCAGCCCATGTGATAGAACAAGCTCTTGGAATGGAACCCAAACCAAGAACCACTAGTGCCAAATCACCAGGATCAGGTATGTACATTTTGATGAATCATAATTTATGTTTTTCACATGCATGTTCTTGAAATGTGTCATGATCACAAATAGATCTGTCTGGTAGGATGTTCAAAGCCAATTAGTAACATTGTTAAATACCTTATTCTGTTAATATGTTAGCAATGATCTCACAAGGTTGAGTGAGTAAAACTCCATACAGATCTAGCATTAACTGTGCAAACAAGATTATTGTTTACATGTGCTATATTATGTAAACATTAAAACGAATGTGTTGATCATGTCTTGAATAGTTCAGATGTGTGTTATTGTGTTACTGGTGTAATGACATGATACATGGAAGATGCCATTCATCTGTCTGGAATGTACTATGAATGGGTCTTTCCCATCAATGTGATAATTCTTAATAGCTTTCAAAGAATTGCCTCAATTTATTTTTGTTAGGTTCATATCTGGGGCAATAGGGGGGGGGGGGGAGGGGGAACCCACCCCCTTTCAGTATCGCATAAAAATTCAAAAGTAGTTATTGGCAAAATCTATCATTATAGACCTAATCATGTACTATGAATGGGTCTTTCCCATCAATGTGATAAAAAAAAATGGTGTAACTGCAAGTCTGCATGGCACCCATGGTGACCTACTATAGCATACTTCGTGGGCAATGTCCAGCACCTAATCCATTTCTAAGATCAACCAATGGTGAAGACCTCACAGTATTTTCATTACTGATTTGGAAAAATGGTTTTATTCATCGCCAATACATATGTCTGGAAAAGAGTGTGTGATGACCTGAGGAAGTACGTAGGTCACTGGGGGCATGGGACTAAGATGTCACCACCTCTTTTGACTATTTAGATAGAAAAGTACAGTAGTAGGGTTGAGACAGACAAGTACGTTTGCTTGCAAATGTTAATTAACAATGGTAAGTGTTTGGCAGATTTCCAACCATCCAATCTCTTCAGAAAGAAATCATTGTGCATACATTTAACCATGTCGATGAATATTTCGACAGTGAAATGATTTACTATAGTACACATTAAACCTAAATATGTGTTTTTGTTGATTCCTATTTGAGGGCATATATGTACACTGTACAGCATACTAAATCTGGTTTGCAATAATTTTTAAGGTTCATGTGCCTCATTAGGTCA
Organism: Apostichopus californicus; assembly: GCA_020650975.1. Classification (NCBI taxonomy): domain Eukaryota; kingdom Metazoa; phylum Echinodermata; class Holothuroidea; order Aspidochirotida; family Stichopodidae; genus Apostichopus; species Apostichopus californicus. The sequence continues at coordinate 5,722 of JAIPMN010001541.1, read as the reverse complement.
CATGTGATATTCGACAACCCTAATTATTGAATTAGTGAACAATTACTCTATTAACAAGTAATAAGCAAATATAAACAAAAGTTGACTGACAGCTAAAGTAATGGCAACTGTTGCTAGGGTAGTTCTGGCTAAAGCTGCATGGTGACAGCTTGTTAACCTACCGAATTTCATTAATCCTGTCCAGATTTGTCTTTCTTGGAGAATAATAATGGAGAATATAATCAATGTTGTGAAAAAAATGAAAAGAAAACAATTAATTAATTATGTTATGTTATGTACCTGATGAAAATGAAGCCAGCTGTTAGTGAGGCTTGAACAGTTTCAACATTGAGATAAATTTGTTCACACCTCCATACAGTATGTTTGACAGTGTGGAGACAGACCAGTCATGAAATAAAAAATGATCCTTTATTCTGGCCTCTTTGTGTAAGAGTTAGTCATCCTCTTACTGGTCATAATATGCATGTGCAGGTAAATGCATCAGGGAAAACAGAGGCCAATGTTGCAGCAACCTGAGTTAATTCAAGCATACTATATATACCTACATGTAGAGATAAGATTTATAGTGTATAAGTCCTATGGGGATGGGGGGGGGGTTCTAATTCTTACTACTAAATGTCACATCTTTTCATACAGTTTCTTCAGTCATGTGTGAACTGTGGGATTTCTCAGTCATGTACAAAACCTTTAAAATCGTCAATGTGGTCTATAAATAATTTTTCCGTTCTTTCTTTTTCTTTTTATTTTGGGATTTTGTTTTGTTTTGGGTCAATAACAATCATGGCAAGCATGTTTACGGTAAACTATACCAACGTTTCATTAATGGCAACATTTTGTTTGAATGAATTTTATTACAGCATACAGTATATGCTGAAACTCAGAGTGAATTTCTGAGGGAAAGCAAAGTGCAAATTAACAAGAACTATCTAATTATGTAGTGCCAAGAAAATGATTAAAATAAAGTTAAAAATCACTATGCATTTGATGCATTATGAGCAAGGCAAGTTTTCTTCCAGAGGATAGATACGCCTAAATTACATCTCATTATGAAAACAGATTGATCCATGTATGCTCTCTAGCACATACCTTCTGTCATAGAAGACACAGAATATGCGTTAATAACATGTATACATAGTATTGAAATATATCAGAAACCAATCTTGATGGCTGTTTTACTCTTATCACCTTAAAACACAAAGAAATCCCTCCAAGATTCCATCCAGCACCCCACCGAGAGGCTATGTCCCCACCTCCTTCCTGGTCACCCCACCGAGAGGCAATGTCCCCACCTCCGTCCTGGTCCGGCCCTCAGGCGAGGCAGACGCGACATTCCGTCAGCTCATCGAGGGATAGGCCAAAGGTGGACCCTCGTAGAGTCAAGAGCGTAAGAGAGAGGCCAACATTTCTGTCCGAATCTTTCCCCACGCCCGATTACTCCACGTCCCACAGGAGGCATTCTCCACAGACAGACGACAATCACTTTCAGTACAGTACAAATAATAACCTGGTCAAGGCACCATGGTCACAGGCGAGTAGAGGGTCTAGGGGTAGCCCTCCACCTCCGACAGAAGCTGATCTCTCCTCCCCAGATTACCCCGGGAGTAAGTTGTCATCTCGTTAACCTGCACTGGGGGTGCTTCGGCCCTCTCGTCACTCGTCACTGTTTGGTGGATACTAACACGCTCCAGCCTCACTGTACTAACTGCATCTCTCGTATAATTTTCTCCTCCGTGAATAGTTTGTGACTAATCCCCTTCTCACATATCTATCAGTAATCATTGGTAAACTCTTATGGTTTCTTGGTACTTATCATTCTATTCATGTAATATTGTCACTGGTCATTTTGTCTCGTCTAAAAAGATCCATCTAGGGTAGGTATCAGCAGGCGCGTAGCCAAGGGGGGGGGGCGAAGGGGGCAGCCGCCCCCCCTTGAGCATATTTTTTAAAATTTTTTTTAATGTTTTTATGATATCGCTAGTATTTTCAAAAGAGAAAATGCTAAGATGCAACTTACAAGGCCTGGGAAGTGCCATTTCCAGCGATCTGGGAGGCATTTTCAGCCAAAATTTTCTTTAGTTGCAATGCCGAATCTACAGTTTCGCCCCTCCCTTGGCAAATTCCTGGCTACGCGCCTGGGTATCAGGGAAAGAAAGACATTTTACAATACAGACAGTCTACAATCGTGAAGTGGATAATCTATAGAACTAAAATTAAGAGAGACTTAAAATAATTTCCCACTTAATTGTATTTAAATCAATACTTTTCATGCACATTTTAGTCTAGCTTTAATGAAACACCCTTTTTCAGATATATTAATTTCAGACAGTTTTGCCAAGCTGGACTCACTCAAAGAAGATGTAAATTGATCAAGCTAAGAGACCTTCCTAGACGTTAATAGCAAAATAAATCAATCAGCGATAAAAAGATGAGTCCATATAATCCATTGTAACGTTATAGTCCTCTCACATTTTCAAGTTATATTTAATCACCTTCAAATACGAAGTGACTTTTAATAAAAATAATAATAATAAAACTTAATTCACTATAATTGTACTTAAAATAGAACTTGACTAATCAGGAAAATGATATTTTCGAGATGTTGTCATGAAATCGTAATTTAGTAAATTGATCAAACTCAATGCAAAATCTGCTTTAAATTGCTATAAATCCCAGAGAAGTTTCTTTTTGATTAATTCAGTTCAGTTTCATTAATTTTATATATCAGATGCAGGTAATGACATATTACAGTACTGTAATGAGCAGTATAGTCTTCATTGACTTTGGTTAATTCATATTTGCAATATGAGAGTGTAGAATCCTGAGTACAACGTACCACTCGTTAAGTGAATTGCAAATATTACTGTCCATTAATACACCTTCAGACTTAAATGCTGTTTAATTGCTTGTTGATTCTACTTGTGGGCTGATATGTTTTCAGATTTAAACCTCACTAAGCTTTAAGAGCCTGGATAGATGTTACAGTTTTAATACACCGATGTATGCAAACTGAGTAATTGGAAGGTTATCATAAATGCTATTCAGAGCACTAGTAAACAAAGTGATGTGTATGAAAATAACAAGATATATTTACACAAATAGTGTACTTTGACTGCTGGCCATTGGCCAAACCATCTACCTCCATCTATGCCACAGTCCACGATTACACACGTGTATTGAAGTAGGGGTTTAACATTTTTTGTTTTGATTTTATGACCAAAACCTGAGATATTCACTGATGTGCTCTAACAGTTTATTATACCTGGACAGCTGTAAATGAATTAAGAGATTACTCACTTAGATCCCATAAATCTAATTTCCACCTGACAATCCCCTTTAAAATTTATACCTGTCATAATGGCATATTTCATGTTAGAAATGAAGCAATCTAAAGACCCTTAAAGCAGCAGTAATAATATTTAATAAAAAAACACTGTTTTTCATATTAAAGTGTATCTAGATTCTAAACACACAAGTATTGAGTAACTACTGTCATTTCATATAGCAGTATTTTATTATGATATTTTTAAGGCCAACTGAATTAAGCTACTTTATTTCTAAACTTGACCTTGATAATTATTTACTTTCTTGCCATAGAATTCCTGTTACGCTTATTCCTTCATAAACAAATACTGTCTGCTATATACAAACAATAGTTACTATAGTATAGTGCTACTATACACTGTGGTCTAACACAGCTTTATAATTATTGCTATGAAATATTTAAACTATTTAGAAACTTTTGAATTGATCCCACAACCTTCCCAAGACTGTTTGCTTTATAGACAGTATATAAAATAACTGAACTTTCAACAATTTGTTGGAATATTTTCACAAACAGGTCTCTATAACCTGCCCCTGTTTGCAATATCTAATACTGTATGTACATAGTCTTTCGAAATATGAATTCAGCCTTTTAATATAAGTATGAAATATTTTTCTTAAACCGATCATGTACATGACAAGGATTTTGACATCATTTGATGAAAATTCAGCATTAAAATGATAGGATAGTTTTATTGTCTGATTGGAGCGTCAGCAAAGTGCTTGGGTAGATTTTAATTACGAAGTCATTGCCATAATTGGGTGTGGCAATTTAAGTGTAATGATGTCATACATTAATACTTCCTCCCTGCAAAGCAATGATGATCAATATTGTGGATAATATTTCCTCATTTTTGCAGTTATATATATAGTTCTGTAGAACAATTAACTCTGTGAGCTGGCTGAACTCATTATGAACCCGTCACTAATACTCGTAGGTTTCAATACGAAATCACACAACGACCTTGACAATTAACACCCAGACCATTTGTTTCCACTTCCTGCACGTCATTACAGACCCACTTGTTTAATCTTCAAGTATTTCCCTTCTTTTCATATGTTTCCTTAATGTCCACCAAGTGTTAGTGGACCCCACCCATTGTTGTAAACTTTGTGAGAAATGGTGTCAGGGCATCATATAGTCCCAATTTGCACTACAGTGCGAAATGCAAACTTTGAAAGTTGATGCCGTGCAGCTGTTTTGTTGTTGTTGTGTTGTGTTTTTTCTTGTCCTGTGCAAAATATTTTGAATTTTAACTTGAATTTTCAATGAAAAGGTTGAACAATGAAAAATTGGTTCAATCAAACTACTTGCACATTGCTAGCTATACTGTGCATGCTTAAGAAGCAAAGCAAGTCCAGTGACTTTGTTGTGATTTCTCATGATTTCAATAATGTGTCTGTTACAGATTTGTACCAAATGCAATACTTATATACCAGTTAGATCAGTGGTCCACACAGTACTTTAGGACTGCGACCCATAAAGTGGGTCGCTGAATAATTTTCGCTGGGTTACTGGATTTTTTCCACATGTTGGAAGGTATTAATGAGTTGGCGGAGCCTGCAGATGGTGATGGCTAAGTTGTTCCTTTAACATCATTGTTTATAAACTATGGGTTTCATGCATTCTGCCATCATGTATTCTGATTGGTTGGTTCTGGTGGGTCGTGGCTCATACATTTCTCTTGAAGGATCTTTAGGTTGTTCATGGGCCTATAAGTTTGTGGACACCTGATTTCAATGCTATACATGTCATTCGTGTTACCTTAGTGCACATGCATGGTGAAGATACAGCTTACAAGGGATTTATTTATGATATCTTATGATCTGCCACTTTTATAAGTATAATCAAAATAACTTTCTCACACAGCAGCAGGTGCTTTACATGTGTTGACTTTGTACTATATTGATTGACACACACTGTCGGTGTCATTTAACGCTACTAACCGTCATTCCTGAATATCCGAGTACCGTTTATCTTAATGTATGATTATGCACACTGTCCATGTAATAACATCTTCTGGTTCATGTTGAGTATTAACAAATATCGTTTAACTATATGTATTTTGCACATGTATGATTACCCATGATTACCCATTAACCCAGAAATGATATAGATAGTATCCATAAAGATATTGGGGATAATTTACAGCCGTTAGGTTTCCACCTATCCTGACGGCTGTAAAATATCTAGAGTAGAAGTGATGTATTTTAAGACATCTACAAGTTAAGGGATTTGCACCATAAAGTATAATATATTTCATATAATCAGTTTCGATTGAGTCGATGTACAACCTTGGCTATTTTCAGTATTAATATGATTGCATTGTCTAAACCATTACTAACTTTTCAATCATGGTGTAATATATTAGCATTTCATAAAGTCTATGTACTAATTGTT
>JAIPMN010001540.1:0-20665 GCA_020650975.1 Apostichopus californicus | reverse complement strand
ATACTCAAACAGTATATACTCTATAAATACTCAAACAATATACTGTATGCTCTATATATACTCAAACAATTTAGGTAGGAATACATATATACACTCAAACAATATATACTTATATATACTCAAACATTTTGAAGAAAATAAGGGCAGAATTGAAGTCTTAGTAATATTCCTATTTCAAAACAGCTCACCAAATAAATTTATAGTGGGTAGTTAACTTAAACTTTTTCTGCATGAAGCAATGCCATGTGTGAGTATTAGTTTCAAATAGGTTTTTCCAAAGGTCCTTTTTTTTGAAATGTTGGCTTCTCTGGCATATTTGGGGTTCATACTTGGTGACCATTAAACAAACTTTTTGCAGAAATTGTTAGATTTGACAAATCTGTTTCTGGGAGAAACAGACAGAAATGAAATGAAAAACAACCAAGCTGAGGCCATTGATGGCATATGTGTCATGAACTCAGTCATTCTCTGAAAAAGGCCACAAACATTACATCACAGAGAGTTCCTTGTTTCATTTCTTTATCAATTGGGTGTTATTTTCATTTTTTCTGTTTTTGACATTTTTTTCTACGTTAGTGTTTGCACCAACAGTTTTAGCGGTGAACAGATTCATTGACAGTATTTACAGCAGTTATTTTCAACCAAAGAATGTTCACAGGTTGTACTTTTTGCATGTTTTTGCATGTTTTGTATCTATGGATATGTTTTTACTTGTCTAGTCCTGTCACCGATTATCGAACACAAGTGAACTGTAGTCATTGTTTGTCCAGACAAAGGGTTAGAACAACGGCAAACGTCATCGGATGTAGCTAATTCAACAAGAAAATATTTAGTGGTTCCGATGCCTAAACATATTCATAATTTGGTATTAAGCTGTACATGTTAATATTCATGAACTTGTGAACACCAAAATGAAGAGGATTATCTATTGACTAATGCGGCAACATATAAAGGAAGGTACCAGGAATCAGTTATCATGTTGACAAAGTCTATTTAGGGACATAGTATATATACATGGTCAGGGGCGGAGATTTGTTTCAAATATTGGGGGGGACATTTGCTTTGGTGCAGACGCGTAGCAACTTTCATCCCCAAAATTGTTCGCGTGCTTCGTGATATTTTGTATATTACTATCTAAGCGGAGCGCCACCATCAGTTGGCGCGCAGCATACAAGAAAATTTCTAGTTTTGATAGCACCCCAGATCACCGGAAATGGCACTTCTCGGGCTTGAAAATGACCAACCAGATGTACACTTTTGCCTGAGAACCAAGTTTTTCCCAATAGTTTTTTTTTCATCCATAACCTTTTTCAAGATTGTCACCAGTAACACATCATGTTTGACCTCATCGCATCTCATGTGGATCATTGCTTTTGTAGGTCATACTACGTAACGGCCCACAATACCCGTCAGCCCACTTTTCAAGGTTTTAAGCCCATTATTTGTTCAGAATTTGAATAATAAATTCACTTCAAAACATACCCATACTGTTGCACAAAATATCATCTATGGACAACCAATATAGAATGAAAAATACTTCAACCCCTAACAGACCGGTCAAAATTGCACGAGTAGAGGGAAGTATGATGAAGAATGTTTGTCAGGGAATTTTCGAAAATTCAGACACAATTAATTTATTAGCGTACAAATATTAAAACCTCTTATAACGGCTACTATAAAACTTCGATATCATAAAAATATACAAAAAATATGCTCGAGGGGGGGGTGGCCTCCCCTTCGCCCCCTGGTTACACTCCTGCGGTTAGAAATCTTGTAGGAAACAGGCCAAATGGAAACCCATTGAACCCATATCGATGTGGATCATATATATGATTGTACGTACTTACACTCATGCACAAGAGATGTACAGACATTATGATAATAATCATGAGTGACAACATGCTATACGGTCACAAGTCACAGAAACGACCACGAAGAGTCATTTAACTCATGCAGCATGTGCTGGATGAAGTTTTAGCCACCGCCAAATATGATTTGGATAAATAATCTCACGCATTATTTTCTATTTATAGCCACACAAAAACATTAGGCCACCAAATATTGGGAGGGATATTAGATACTATATCCCCCCACCTAAAATATTGGGGGGACATGTCCCCCCCATGATCGCCGCCCATGTACATGGTCAAAGTTTATGATCTCATAAGCATGTATCTATAAACTTACATTGTATTATCCAGGTACATGTATAAAGCTGATTAGACATAACATTTCAGAGATATTTGATTAAGAATTGTATGTTCCCTGATTAATATTCATGATATGCACACAAAAACTAACACGGTTGGTTGTATGAATGTCGTGTGAAAAACCTAATCTGCCTAGGATGAAATGCCTAGGATTTGTTCCTGTCTTTTGCTTAAAGCCATTTCTTGCAATTTGATGAATATTAATGACATTAAGTTGGAGACTTAATGAAAATGTGCTTATTATGTACAACATCACCATACCAGTATTGAACCAAATTCAATGTTAAGCCCCACCCACTCATTAATATTCATGAGATTTGAACCAGGCACAATAAGGCACATCTACTCATCATGGGGCATCTAATATCTATACCCAAAGTATCACATTGATTCAATTGTGGTTGTTGGAATATTGTGTTCGCAAACTAGTTTTTGACAATTTGGGCATCATCACCAATAAAATAAGTTTGTGTGTATTTATGTATGTACTTATGTTGGCGTGTATGTTTGCATGTTTTTATGTGTGTGTATGTAAATATATATATATTTATAATGTATGTATGTATACATGTATGTACGCATGAATGTGTCTGTGTATTACATACTTCATTTTATTTATTTATTTATTTATTTATTTATTTATTTATTTATTTATTTATTTATTTATTTATTTATTTATTTATTTATTTATTTATTTATTTATTTATTTATTTATATATTTATATATTTATTAATTTATTTATTTATTTATTTATATATATTTTTTGCTTTCTTTATTTGCAGGATTGCCATCCAGCAGGGTGATTCTCCTAATCAAGGGGTACCCTATATCAATTTTAAAAGATAATATACGAATGTGCAACTCCAATAGTGCTATATATATATTTTACCTGTATAATTCATATATGCTATGGAAGAATCTTGAGTGTAAATTTCGGTGTATCTATATGAAGTTAATTTATGATCAGATTAAACAGAGGAGGTTTCCACACCCAAATGTCTTCAAATATGTAAGAGATCAGTTTAAGAGATTTGAATCTTATGTGCAGAAGAATTATGGACACAGAAGAGGTTTTGTAGGGGGCCAATTTAAATATTTCCCGCACCCAGTGACAAATGAAAAGAAGGCTATGAAGATGCAGATGGTTGCATTGCCTGCTCTCTTCAAGTGGCATGCAGTCGGCTGTCGTACAAGTAATTTTGGTAACCGTCATTTGGGGATTAACATACAAACAGTCAGACCCTTTAGCAGTGTGGATGACGTGGTAAACGGTGACTCAACAGTAAAGACAAACGGTAAAGAGCCTCTGAAGCTGACCCACCTAACGACTAAAGGAGACGCTCACATGGTGGACGTCAGCCAGAAGACACCGACCCACAGAATAGCCTCGGCGTCTGCTACCGTGGTACTGGGAGAAGAGGTCTACCACCTCGTGGTCGAAAACGGAGAGTTGAACAAGAACTTCAAGACCATCGTCCAAATCGCCGGGATAGCCGGTGCAAAGAGGACGAGTGAACTCATTCCACTCTGTCATAACATTCCGATCAGCAACGTGAGTCTAGAGGTAGCCGTCTCCGGGCAGGGGAGGCAGCTGAAGCTCACGTCCATGGTCAAAACCACCGGATTGACCGGCGTGGAGATGGAGGCTCTGACCGCCGTTACGGTGGCTGCTCTCACCGTTTACGACATGTGCAAAGCGGTGAGCCACAACATCGAAATCACCGACGTGAAACTCATTTCCAAATGTGGGGGCAAGTCAGACTTTAAAAGAACCCCAAACCCTGTGAGGTAAAGAAAAATTAATATATAGAATTGTTTGTTCTTGCTGGTAGCAAAGCTGTTTGTGGGACTGCATTAAAGGTCAGTCTAGTCTTGGCCAGCAGCCCAGAAGAGTACGTGCATTGCTGACCCGCATGTTTTAGTGTATCTGTTCCATGCCGAGGGTATTGTATTTCATGTCATCACATATTTTATTGCTTAACAATATTATCATCTTTTCCATAATTTAAAACTGATATTCTCCCACTTGAATGAGTATTATGCTGCTTTAAATTCTAAGATTTTTAAAAGTTTCAGATTTCTCCATACTGCTACGTTGTCTACGAATGTTGCTAACGGATCAAAATGTAGAGTTAATCTGACCGTCTTGCCATCAAGAAAAATGATTGTAATCATCATAATTTGCATTTTTCGTCATAACTAAAGTTTGCAACAATCTATAGGCATTGTATTCATTTATCGGTAACAATTATTCATATTGACACTGTATGTATCTCACCTACTTGTAAGGAAATAATCTGTCGGAAGAATTATGGTAGTCTAAGCTGGGAATAAAATATGCAGCTGCCGTCCTATCATTCATAAACTGCCAAGACAATCATTATTACACCGAATGAAGAAGATGCGACCATAAGACAAAAAACCTTTGAATAATTTATATTTCTTTACTGTTTGATGATGTGCTTAGAACTATATGTGCTTAGAACTATATATAGGAGGGTGGGGGTTGGGGGAAGGAGGGTGGGGGAAGGGAGGAAGGCAGTGATGTCATTTTATACCACCATGAATTGAATGGTTACTGTCGTCTGCTAACCGTAGGTCAAAGAGAATGAGTGTCATGGAATGAAACCAATGTCAAAGTAGCTATTATGAGAACTTCAGAATTTGGCCCACATTCTTTCCATGTGTCGGAAGAAACAGTTAAAGATAATGAACTAAGAATAACATTAAAAGGTCTGGCACTACTGGCTCTAAGATCACTCTGTTACATTTTTTAAAAATTCTGTCTTGGATGTTAAGGTTCATTCAGAATGTGTGATTAACTGCTCAAATGGCTGTACGAAGCTTAGCCGTTTGAGGGAGCATTTCACCATCATCAAGTGTACTCATCATGAGTCCGTCAGTAAAGCTATTGAAAGTCTAAGATTTTCAAAAATTGTGAAAACCAGTCCAAATCAAAGGAACACACTGGGTTCAACTCATTCCTGTCTAGATACCAATGTTCACTTTCTGAGATACAAAACCTTTGAAATGTATTCAATTTTTAAGTTTGATATTGAGTCCATAGTACAATTCATTTGTGATGTCACTAACAGAATTCATTTGTGATGTCACTAACAGAATTCATTTGTGATGTCACTAACAGACAACATATAAATCTCTCTTTGATTTTCACTGATGAAAGTGATAACCAACCACAGTTATACCTTACCAACGTAAGGTATTAAACGAGACTTATTTTCCACAATTTGTATAATCATTTCAATCTGAATTGGGAAACAAGAGAATAATGTTATGTGTTGTTACACAGATTACTATTTTATAACAAAATAATAAATAAAATTAAATAGGACATTTTATATCTCATCAACAAACAAGCTATAAAGCCTGAAGTTGGGCCAATTTACTCATTTCACAAGCTTGGCATCATATATTTGTTCAAATCTCAAGACTTTTTTTATCTCCATAAATTAACATGGTGGTAAGGTTTACGCCTGCTTTTATAAGCAAACATCCTGTGATAGGTTAAGATTTTATCTTATTTATTTAATCAATCTTAATTTTTAGTTATTTCTTGCCAGAGGCAGAAGGAATCTATGTTATGGCGAGTGTGTGTCTGTATGTGACACTTGTTCGTAAACGCTCTTCACTTCAGAAGGATAACTGAGGTACATTTCATAGTTGGCATTAAGGTTCCAGTTATTTGAATGCAACAGAGGTCAAAGTCTGGAAACCTTGTAGGTTTTGCAAACTGAATTACTTCTATGATGAATGAGCTTCTGTGTCACTTTCTGTCATAGGATATGACCTTTCCTCTTTTCAGTGGCCTAGAGGGTTTTCCACTCTCACTAATGACTGTTATCTGTCATCAACATACAGAAGGGTAATACCTTTGGAATGATCAAGTTATCTGGTATGATATTCTGGTACTTGACACATTCAGGACACATTTTCCTCACTTGCTCTATCAATCAGGTGATTCCATACACAATTTAAACTTTATGATGCAAGGAATCACTAAGCCTGCTGGCTTTCTGGTTTCAAGCTGCAATGATGCTGTCTATGACATTTAGTTCAAGATCTTTTCACCTCTGATGAATTGTACTATTTTAATACCAGATGTTACCTCATATTGTTTTTAAAGTCTTATTATCTTGGTTTTGATGCAGTTTCATTTATAATCTTACAAAACAACAATGCAAAATTGCAAGAACATTAAACGACAAGAAGTTCTGTTTGTTATTGGACTTAAATCAACCAAACATTTGGACACATCCTCCTAATATTCCTTGAAGTAAAAGTCATTGACATTATAATTTATCACCGTTGAGCTTTGCAGTCAAATAGAAATATAAAGTTCCACCCTGTGTGGGCATTTGGTTTCAACGGATTATGTTAATTTATTAATACACGCAATGAGATTTCAGACGAGAAATTAGTATGCAAATTAGTCTAGGTTTTACCATGTAGTTATATCTGTGTATGGCCTGGTTGAATCTGTTGTCATCAATAAGCTATGCTTGAAAACTACCATTATAATTTATTGTTTTTACACATGATGCGGTTCTTTGCACACACAACCAGCATGAAGTTGGTGAATCACCGCATACTTTAATTGCATATGATATTTCAAATAAAATTGGTCTGGATTCCATTTGCAAGAAAAAGAAGAAGAATTGTATACATAATTCAGTACTGTGTTAAAGTCTTCCAATTATTTGTAACAGTAATAGTTTCATTTGTACAGTATATTTGTGTGATGAAAATGCAATGTTTTAAAGGCTTTGAAGACTCGCGCACAAAGAAACGTCTGATGCCTTGTAATCTGACCTAGTTTCGAATGAGGTGTAACAGAAGTGTTAGACACCACCATCGATCCCAGAAAATACACACACAGCTTGCTACAGTTACGTCGGAACAAGAAAAAAACTTCACTTGCAAGCTACGGAAAGTTAACTTTTTCAGAGGGCGGCACGCGGTTTGGGGCGAGTCTTCAATGCCTTTAATTCTAAAACATTTTGTGAAAAATACTAAAGGTATTCATAAATGCACAATATGAAATATACATTCCATATGTCACAAACTTGCTGCCCTGTAAAAGAGTGATTGGACTATAGAATAAGCATGCATTCATTACTACTTAATGTGGATTAGTTGGGGTAATGTTATTTTCACTTTTCAATTTACAGGATTATGTTTGTTGGTGTTTCTTGTTAAATCGTAAGGTTTTGATTTGTTATTTGGTTATATACGAAGGTGGCATGTAATCGTAATCGACCTGCCTTGGTCGTTAAATGACCTCTTTTTACCAATTAGTCTGCAACGCCTACCACATATTTTTTCTTGTATGAGGGTCTTTGTGTGAACACTGTATGATTTAATGCACTGTAGACATGAACATATTTCCACAGTGTTTAAACAAAGAGCCTTATGGTGTTAAGAAGCTATGCAGGATAATTGTATAGCCCGAGGTCAATTTACGACCATGGCAGGTCAATTAAGTAATCACAAAACTTTCTTAGCTTAAGCATGCTATAATTGGAGCCAATAAAGCAGATCTTTAACCATCCTTGATAACCAATCAGGCATTAAGATGCAAAGAGGGCATTTCTGTTCCAGTCAAAAAAATTCAAAGTAATGAGCCTTATTCAAAATGTGGTTATTCATTCTGAAGTTATAATTTGAAAATTTTATATAAATTTTGTTTTTATCTACAGCAATATATGGTTTAAATTGGAGAAAATGTTTTGTAGTTATTTTGTGACTGCATTTTGTGGGAAAGGGAAGCACAAATGAGACCCAAGCCACTCCCCGAACGAAAACAACACAAGTCCTTGGCCTCTGCTGACATGTCAAGACTTTCACAATCGAGACACGGACCCCCCCCCCCCACTTGCTTGCTGCCTGCTAAAAATACAGCCTCAAATATGACTTCAAAGACAAGATGATACAGAGAACAAGTTTTATTTACAGTGTCGATCTACTCACTTGGAGTGAATGGTGGTATGTTATATACAGGGTGAAATATATCTATACAGAAATAATAAAGTTAAGTAAAACATTTTGAACCACAACAAAAATGAGGAATATTAAACCTCTTTACAATTTGACACAGTTTGTGAACATTCAGTGATGACGGTCAAAGGGAACTACATAATTCTTAAAGAAAGAGAGAGTACGAGCACAAAAAAACGACATCTTTTATCCACTTGCTGTTGGGTTGGGTCCGTAACCATGTGGTCCCTTTTGTGTTAGGTCCAATGAAATATCATGCATGAGTATACTCTGGGTGTCCCAAATAATTTGAAGAATCGTCAAAGTATTTTGCAGAGTTGCCGAAAATTTCGGAATGAAAAAAGTCTGAACGTGAAGTACTTCAAAAGTACCACAATGAATAATCCGCTCGTCTATTTTGCACCATTTTCTAGTTTCCTATTTTTCTCCTTTTTATTTCTGCCATCAAACCTTAACCATGAAACAAATCATCTCAAATAGCAGACCCCTTCCTAGGTCACAACATGTGCCACTGGAGGGGTCGCCCAGAAGATCAAGGTAGGCAAAAAATGGGTACCAATCAAATAAGTTTGAATATCAGGAGATTAGGTAAAAGAACAGATACTGCATATAACCTTAACTAAAGGCGGAGACTCGATCCACACTGTTCATATTCTTAAACCTTAAATAATGCTTCTTCAAGGCATGCATGTCCCAACAGGATATCTTCACCTCCTCATAAGTTAATAAACACAAGCTCAGAAACTCATACTGCAGTGCCAGGTTATCCAACAGACTGCTGAGTTAAATGCTTAAGGTCACACTGTCAAAGGGCCCTCTGTAATTACTTCCTGACAAGAGCTAATGACTTTCTACTTTGGCTCGAACCTGAAAAACCTATTAAAATTGTGAAATGGGAGGCATATATGTGGTTCCTTTGGGCTCCAGAGTGTCAATTTTGCACTGCACAGTATTACCATGAGAGGAAGAGGAAGTATTTGACACATCGAATCACCATCTGTCAGGCTACTTGTCACAGAAGAAGTTCAAACGTTGTAAATCAAATCCCATCACTAGTTAGATATTTAAACAGCCATCTTAGTAGAAATGAAACCCCTGGCCTGGATGGATCAAGAATTTCAGGTGTACTGCTTGTTGCTTATCTTTGAACCCAAGCAGATAGGAAGGTACTATGACTGCTATTAACTTTATGTCCAAATTTGCGCTGAATTTAAGCATTCGGCTTAACAAAGCTGCGGATAATAAATGAAAAATATAATCCTTCAACTGAAGCGTTCTAAAAAATTTCATTTTAATTAAGACAGCTCAGACGACTATCAGTATTTATAAAATCTGGATTTCAGGAATCTCAAACTACAAAAAGGGATCTCACTTCAATGAAGGACAAAAATAAGTATCACATCTGACCTCAGATAAGTGACCGGTTTTTATGACGAAAAAAAAATGCCCATTGGTATGTGTTTTTTGGGGTTTCCAATGGTCATTTACTCCTTTTGCAAAATTTAGCTTATTGGAGATTTGGAGTTCTTGATGAAATAACTACTACTCAACCATTTACCACATCCAATACTTTTGCCTTAAACTATTAACAATGTATACATAAATGTCAGACTGTATATTCATCAAAAAAGAAATAAAAAAAAATTTAAAAAATATTTCTGTATACAACTGACATTTCGTCCACAAATAAAAAAAATCAAAATTTCGTCCACAAACAGACCTTATGTCATAAATCTTGGTATTTCAATAAAAATTATTACATTGCTTTAATATCTTTTGGAAAAGTTTGATGACAAACTGTTGGACTTTGATTTCTCCAATAAAACTGAGTCACCTGTTTAATTTTTATCCACTGTGATCCAAAACAAACTGACAGAAAAAAAAGAAAAGAAAATCGACCAATGCAAGAATGTAAAAAATAAGTTTGCTTTTAATTTGGAATCCGCCAAAAATTTGGATTTCAGTTACATGATTCAAATGTAAAAAACGAGGTACTGTGTTTTCCCAAAATAATTGCTGGGTTTTGGAAGTTTGATCATACAACGAACATGAAAAAGACCCCTAACACAATGACTAGGATTCGAACATGATTCCAAGAACTGAAGACTGAAAAACATTCTTGTGGGGGAAAAAAATAATAGATGAAATAAACACTCAAGGTTTTTCCAAACAAATGGGCTCATCCTCAACATTCCATGTTCTTTTGTTTTCAACATTAATACTTTAGGTCTCCCTTAACTGACCATTGAAAGCAAATTTTGCAGTTTCAAATATGGTATAATAATTTGTAAGAAACAAGTCAATGTGTAACTAAATTTGATAAATCGGTTTGATACATAGGAGGCATAGCATGGAAGTACTTGCCATATGCATTTACACATAATAATTTATACAAAATAAAAGCACAACGGAAGATAAACGATTATCGATAGCTTGCTACATGATGTAACACCGTCATGCACACTTCATTTTGTCACAATGAATATATATAACAAGGTACATACACCACATGTTTGGTGAAGGATACACCGTCAATGGAATACACCGTCAACGGGATACACCGTCAACAGGATACACCTTCAATGGGATACACCGTCAACAGGATACACCGTCAACGGGATACACCTTCAACGGGATACACCTTCAACGGGGGAGAGCGTCATTATTCCTTTTCCTCATAAATCGCCTGGTTTCGGCTATCAATGAGGGACACCGTATGGCGCTATTCTCATCCAGTTTGTCCGGGCAAGCCATGTCCTGCACAACATAAACTAACTTCCAAGGATTGAATTGAATATTCCACAAGGTAGCTCTTATGCTGGGGACATCTTAAAACTTCCTCTGGTAGAGATCGCTTCATTCAACACTGAGTTCGTGCATCTCAATGTCGTTGAACTCTGCCCCTATTTTCAAAGCCCAGTCTTCGGCCTGTTCTTTCTGTAAATTTATTGTAAAAGAAAGAAAAGAAAAGTGTTTTGTGTTTTATACATGTCCTGATTGTAATTCACTAATTCAGCCTTGTCTTCGACTGTTGTCATGACAACTCACATTTCCCTACATAAAAGTCATTCCTGCTATTCAAATCACCACTTTGCTCTAAAATAAGACATAAGTTTGAACAGTATTATATTATATTATTTCCTGTCATATTTCAGGATTACAGTCACCCTTGTTGTCTGTTACATAAAATTCTGTATCACTTTTGTGCATGCACACTCCAGATCATACAACAGCTAGCCTTGGTATGCATCGAGACAACTTTCAAATCAATAATAAAACTGTGAATACTGCACCACTGCTTTCCACACCCGACGAATCTAGTCAAATGTCTGGACAGTAATACTTGCTGTACATTGTATTCTAATCTCAAACAATTAGTTTAATGGTCCATGACAAACACATATTTTTCCTAATTTTCAGGCAAATCAAACATTCACATTACCACTATCTGATCGTTTTTACATATGTGCATGTGTATTGTAATACCATAAAATGGAAACACTATTACCCTGACAATCAAGATTATCACAAAATGAACCTTTCGTCGTGGAAGAACACTAGTAAACATAAAACTATTGAGGACATGTTTGAAATGCCCCATATTAATTTGCAGCCAGGTTGGCTCTTGGACCGCTTCAGCAACCACTGTAAGACAGGGCCAATGTGCTTTGCAAAACTATGATGCATTACATCGTAGAACAAGTATTAGTTTGCAATAACCCCACCAAAAAACAAAAAGGAACAAAAGATTTGTGGGCCATTTGTACCTTTTCCTGACGGGTGGCAGTCTTTTTCTTCTTGGTTTTCCTCTTGCTGTCATCATCGCTGCCGACCAGACAACTGAGGTTCACCGTGTACGTTCTCTTCTGTTGGCGGAGTCTGTCCGAGGTCGACAGGGATGAGGAGACGGTTCGGGAGCTCTGTCTGGACGAGATGCCAGAGGTGGCAGAGGAGGATACGCTCTGCTGATTATCTGGGGTGTAGGCAGGGACTGGAGAGAACGGAAGGTCTTCGTGAGCCGCGAGACCGTCGAAGCCAAAGGCAGAGTCGTTCAGTTCGGATTTGGATTCACTTCCGGCAGACTGCGGCGTCGAAGTGTCGGAGGCGTACAGCTTAGGGAAGCATCGTTTCAGGCTCATGTCCAAGGATAAAGCTGAATCAGTTTTAGGGGTGGAGGAGTCCTCATCTTTCTCCGCTTCCACTTGTATGGTGACTTTCTTCTTCATGCCTGCCAATGATGGAAGTGATGCTTAATGGCTTTTAACATTCTTACAACAAAAAGTCAGAGGAGATGATGATACGTATATATGTACTGTAATATACTCAACACATTTCTGCAAGTTTTATTTTACGTACTTTATAATAAAACCAATGCTGTGACTGACATTGGTTTGCCATTGTGGTCCAGTGTGGTATGTATGTGTGTGTGGAAGTTTATTTCACTATATATTAACACAAGCTGTCAGTTGAGAGAAGCATAATGTTAAAGTTTTATGTCTCAAGTAAAATTAAATTAATGAACAGATTAGACCATGTTGAAGGGTTCATATCTGGTAACAGTGTCCATCAAAGGAGGCTGAAGACAATGGAAATTGTTTCTATTAACAAAGTTCTACATGCATCGATGGAAACATCTTGAGTCTTCTAGGTCAGCAGCTACATACATACATGCAAAGTTTTAATAAGATAGAAAAATGCGTTAGATGCTTAGTTGTCATTATAAACATAATGATGCACAAATACCACACTCCAAACAGCAACAAGCTCACTTTCTTTAGAAAATCTTTTTAAGCATGCCTGACTTTACCCATACCGCATTGTATTAAACAAATTTAAATATGACAGGTGGAGAACTGAGAAGCCTAAGATGTCAAAAAGCACAAAGAAATGGAAAGTGATGCAGTCGCCATCTACTTCTCATTTTATTTTGCTACATTGAACCATTCTAAATGTCATGATATCAGAAAAAAAGTACTAAAAAAAGAACAATTAATGCTAACGAAAATGACCATGCTAAAGTTGTCAGACTACTTGTTTGGGACAGCAGCAACTGCAATGTGTTCATGTGAGGGTAGGCTACCTTTCTGGACATGGAAGGGATATTTTTAAACCATCACTGGTTCTATTTTTCGCCAAGCTGTATCGGACATGAAATCTAAATGAAATTCAGTACTACCTTTTGAATTCTGCCTGGTTCTTCGGTTGGAATACCTGGATGGGGATAAAATCCCTTTAATATGACCGGCAGAGAATTCCATATCACTCTCCCCGGCAGTTGATGCTGCATCTGTTGTCTCCAGGTCTGCATCGTAAGGATCACCCTGTCATTGAAGCAAAACTCAACCAGCTTAAAGTCATTCTATGATACCGGGTAACCCCAACAAGCTTTACTAGATTATGTACCTGATGCTAACTTTCAAATGTTAAGCAAAGTATTCATTTTCTTCTTTACCTGGTCTAAGTTCCAATAGTTTGTATTGAAATGTTCACTTACCACTCGTGCTGGAATGTTTTCTTTGTGAGAATAGTCGGAGGCTTCCGAACTTGAATTCTGCAAAATGAAATGAAGGGGTTGCCGAGTTTAAAAATGTATATAGTCCACATAAAAATGTTAAGAAGAAAAAGAATTTGAAATAAAAAATAACCCATTTTCACAATAATTAATATATGAGCATTTCCTCTTAATACGTATTGTTTCAGAAAAAAATTCAATGTAAATTACAGTTGAAAGTTTTCAAACATTAAGAACTTTGCAATCGAGGACTGGAAGTAGTTATTGGCTGATTTCAATCTAGACCTCTAAAGTACACAAAATAGTGTTTTCCCTGTTGCAAGAAAGAGATGAAATTTCTATATATATGCTACTTTGAACGTGAGAGGGAAAAGTTAGAAGGGTACAAAAGATACCGGATGGTGTTGAAGGGAATGGTCATTGTACAGTAGTCACGTGTAAACTGACGTTAATTATGCACATAGAACAACTCAAGTTAGAACAAACTGTGAATTCAGTTAATAGCATCAGGTTTAAATACTATGATTTAACTTGTACATATTGGAATCTTGATCAAAATTGTGCTACATATGGGAGGTTGTGAATAAAAGACAGTTTGTGAGTTTGATCTTAAGTAAGATGATCTCTTCACATGCAAAATCTTACCAAAAGGTGTCTTTTTGATAATCTGGTTAGAACAATGGACATTTCTTCGTTAGCTGATGCATCTTGGTTTTCAGAATCTTGCGTTGACTGAGAATCCATCTCTTCAGATGGAGCGCCTAGCAAGAAGACGATTTAAGGAGATCAAAACTTGCATGAAATACATCAAACGTTATGGTAATTTTGAATTCATTAGTCATTTTTTCTTGTGATAGCAAGATGTTGGTCCAGTACAGACATACTGTACTAGAACAACAAATATTAGTTTGAATCTTCAATAGTATAGTGTAAAAAATGAAATTGTCAACATAGGCCTGCTGTACTGCCATTTGAGTTATGCATGTAAGCATACAAGTGAGACTTACACTAAGGCTACCTAATTATCCGTGCTTAGCAACAGAACTGACAACGATATCAGCAAATTTCCTCCCAGTAAGGTGGCATGCCCACACAGGAAATTGTTCATTTTAGTTGTACAGTAGCCATTTGCGTTCTCAGGCAAGTATACTAATTTTAGCAAATCCTGATTGCTGTTTTTGATCTGAATCTCATAATTAGTTGTGAAGAAAGACATATCCTTGATAATATAAGAATAGCAGTGTGGATAGCATTTATTGTCACCTCTAGCAAAATATGACGAAGACAAAAGTGAAAATACAGCTTGTTTACAAAAAAAATAAGATGTGTGATATTTCCAATATCAGAAACTTTGCTAACTAATGATAAAAGGGTTTGCACACGAATTGCACAAAGTTATCAAAGATCAAATTTCCTTAAATTTCTAATGGAAATACCACATATTTGTTAGTTATGTACGAAAGTGAATGCATTCATTGATTGGCTACATTTTACCCAAACAGGCTGATATGGCTAGATGCATGTGTTGTGTAGCTCTGCTTTTCTCTCTGCTGTCTCGACCAACATCACTGCATGTACACAACTAAAGAAAATTATGCACTCTTCCTTGATCACAAGTTATTGTCAGTGTCTAAGTACAATGCACATGAGAATACTTGAAAAAGTTAATTTGATATAGGTCTTACTACAACAACTAAACTTCTATATGTGGAAATCATAATGATAAAATCCACTAAATTTCCAGTCAACCAGAATGGAACTACATGACAACCATCTTTTTTGCTAAATGTTTGAAATTCTTGCAAGTTGTAGGGTATGTAGAATGCTATAGGCCTATAGGATAGCAATACTAAGCGAACCAAATGTAATGATGATATCATTGATTTTGCTCTGTGGTTACATTCTCTCCTTAAACTATGTGATTTTCATTGATACTTTGATCTAATTCTGCAAGTATGAGACTGTGCCTAGAGTAAAAAATAGTTGAAGCATGGAGAAATGTCCTTAGCTTTGTGCATGCAGTATAATTCTGGTAATGGGTGGAATAATGGGATCAAGTCCATTAGTGGTCATCACACCAAATGTTGTCAATGAACGCACCATTAATACAAACTAGGTGTTCACATATATGATCACAAACAAGTCATATCTCTGATTTAGTGATACAAATGTGTACCTTCTTTATTTTTAGAGTAATGTAAAACCCTAAGCCTAACCCTTCATAGGCACATACTGCACACCTAGTTTGCAATGGCACGTTCATTTACAATGACGTGACAACCACTAATGGACTTGATCCGAATTATTCATGGCCCCTTAATACAAAAACTCAGGTTTCCATGTTGCACTATCTGCCCTTAGTTAGGCCTCACACAGTAACAGCCTAGGTGGGTTAGTCTAGCTGTTAGTAGTTAGGCTATGTACTAAGTTAGTAGTCAGCCTAGCTAGCAGTACTAAGGTAGGGCTAGCCTAGTAGTAGTAGTAGTAAGTTAGATGTGTCATTCTCAAAATGGCTGCCGAGGAGATTCGCCATAGCAGAGCCTGTACAGTTTCAGGAAGCCTATTCTGCCCCCTATCCCCACCTTCAATTATGGTAGGACATGTGACTTGGAAATGATATGCAGTAACATATGTACTTTCAACATAGTGTAAGTATGCCAGGCATAGGGAGTTAAACTACTGTAGTGTAAGACTGAACGTTAGTCTTTGTGCATCCTAACCGATGGTGTTGGAATAGCCCTAGCCTATGCTAAGTTAGGCCAACTGTAGCCTAGACTGGCACTTCTGTACAACTATAGCCAACACTATTCAGCCCTTGCGTTGCTATACCTTTCTTTTTTACATGCTTCGACTTCCCCTTCGTTTTCTGGCGTCTCTTAGCTGGCATTTTCATAAAACTTCCTTAATTTTAATGAAATGTAGGTTACTTTGTAAGTTGTTGCCCTCAGTCATACTTATTGTACAGTTTCGCGAAGGCAGATCATGTACATGTACGTACGCGTATAGAGTGGAAGACAAGGATGTTATAAATGTCTAAACGAATACGGTAACTACTCAAAGCAGCTTTCAGACGAGGCCTGGACGATCAAAGCTTGAACGGAAGCACCATGTTTGTACCATAATTTAGAGAGAAAATGCTACTTTAAAGACATTTTGTATTTTGAATATTAAAAGTCTATTGCGAACAGTAAGTGAATGTTACGAACAAAATTCAGCAGTCACTGCGTGGTTGCGAAAATGGCTATAATCTAATCGTTTTAACTTCGAAGCTTGTGCGATAAACACCTACATATACAATCCAGTATATTATACTTTTGATAGGAGACGTAGTTTGGTTTTCGAATAACCGCGCAAGCTTCACAGAAATAATGAGAATTGGATTATGGGAAATTGTGAGGGCGCTTATCATCTTGTTCATTTTGGGGTTGGTGGATACTACGGCATTGTTATACCGACACACTTTTTAATCTCACAAAACAATTCAAGCACAACCCTCCGCTTAGATAATTCTTTCCATTGTATAAACTTGTACACTTTTAATCATGTGTTAATTGTGCAGTTCCTAAGATTTATTCTATTTTTTTTAAAGCGCATTGATGCCGGTGCTTATCGCACTATATAAATGTTTGGTATATTATTATCTAAGGTGGAGGGGGGTGGGGCTGAGAATGTCAAGTGTACAGTGCAGTCGTACTCAAAACGTACTCGTATACTCATGTTGTCGCACTCGTACTACAAGACTAGTCTGATGTGAACTGACTTTAATCGACAAGTCTACACGTCCATAGAAATAGTGAAGTGGGTCAACGACGTTTCAGGTAACGGAAGCAAATGTATTTTCTATAGGCCTAGCTGGCCCTGTACTAGAGAGCCAGGCCCTTGCTGTTTTTTAATAAGTGTGACAATGACCAAGTCCGCAAATACGATAATAATTATAAGGTTCTTCACCCACCGTACCACCTTATACCTATATTAACCGGTCATTTCCAATATATACCATTTCATCCGTTCATTTGCTGCCCATTCAGTAAATGTATAAGCATAGGCTGCACTGCTAATAATCTGTCACTAAAATAGCGCTTTAAATAAAAATAAACATTTCATGTCGTCTTGATGTATTTGTAGCTTTTTGTTCCATCATTTTTATCCTTTGTTAAAAAGAAAATAATGATTGATTCACAATACAAATGAAGTACATTAAGTTTTATTTGCTATTATGCTTAAACGGTGAGTGCAATTTGGTAAACCAAACTATACATTCTGCATTGACTGTGTAAAAAGTGGTGGTAACAGAAACTTTGGCTGGTCGAATTTATTTCTATTTTTCATTCTCGCACTTTTCGCCGAAAGCATCATACTATGCCTGTTTGAAAATTTGAAAATGATAAGACTTGATTGAAGTAATTTTGACGTATTACCGAAGCGTCCTAACTTTTCCTTGCTTCACCCGTCAACAGGTTAACTATTATTACAGCGATACACAATATCAACGGTCTTTGCATTAGAGATGAAAAAGTCTAATTGATCTATAACGCAAAGTTGTCATATGGTGCACGCCGACCACGCTAAGCTTGGAATTTCCCTTGTGTAGCCTATATAGGCTACTTTAAAAGGTATATACATTATCTTTAATAAATGATTTTATATATTCTATCAGTAGCAATGGTTGCATGTGGGCGTGTCGTGAAAACAGAAACAAATATTTATTTTATAGTCTATGTTGTGTTAACTGTGACGCTGAATCAGTTCCCACCCAAGTCATATATACTACCTTTCTTTATTGCACATTTTTTTTTAACTCTCGGAAAACACCTGAATAGGCGACATTATCATGACGTAACCGTTAACCTGTGAATTGAAGCCATTGGGGACATTTCAAGAGGGTAAAGTCCATAAAGCGTGCCCTGCATATCATATATATAGGTCTACCGATCAGTACTAGGTATATTCTGTTCTTCGTTTCATCTTATTTGTAACGACATTCTTACTTTAATCCTCACCATATTTCTCCTTATTTCTACAGCGGCTGCATGCTTATTGATGTTAATGCTATACATTATTATACACCCGTACAGATATTTTCCATATTTGTTCAAAACCAAAAAAAACTTTATTATTATAGTTTTTCCCCCTTTTATCTTTCATTATAAAATTTCGGAATTGAACTTGCATACACTTATCGGCTTTCGTTCCTATAAGTATCAATTTTACAGTAATGAAAGTTAGTTAATGATATTTCTCAATATGTGGGAGCTATTCTAGTTTTGATCATGATTACGGGTTACACATTTCACAAAGCAATTGAACTATTTATAAGCCAAATTGGAAACTGCTAACAGACTAAAACTTTAGCTGAATTTTGACAGTTTGCAGAAAGTTGATGAATTGATCACTTTAATTTTGCTATCATGACACATTTATCATGATCATCTAAAAGGAACGATTGAACAGGAATTATTCCTAGTTTTGAAATGACGGGATTTTCCGTCGTTGCTTTCATGATATATATACTCTATTGAAAAGCATATCAGACAATATATAGGTTGCCATGGTTGCAAACCTATTGCGTATGTTGGTGTCAGCAAACAAGCCCCGCCTTATACATCTTACCAATATGTAAACTTCTGTGGCATTGTCGCTTTCAAATATGGCGGCTTGCACACGGTATTCACACTTTCTATGTTTTCTTTACCCCCAAATGATTAGAAATGTGTAAAAGCTGGAGTGTTTTGTTGATTCGGATATTTACAGACAAACCACAAGACTCGATATTAAACAATGACATATATTGGTTACAGGGCAAATATGACCTTGAAGGAGCGGATGATTTCGGGCACAACATATATTTTGAACATATTGTATACTGTTTGTAGACCGTTAAGAAACACTGCTACCAGGGCGTCGTGGTCAAAATGGCTAAGGCCATTGACTTGCAATCTAAGCTAGCATACGCCCATTAAAACCCCATTGACTTCAGACTAAATCACAAAAGTAATGTGGTCTCTAAGTCTAGATAGAAGTTTTCACTAGCCAAACGCTACCCATCACTGGAGAGCTGACAAGTTGGCCATTCATAGCACCATCAATTTTTTCTGTATCATCACCGTGAAGATATTATTGCTATCAGAGCCTGAAGTTTTCGTCACTTGTTAACAAACCTCTTCACTCAGTATAAAGTAAACAATTTTCGTAAGCTGCTCCTGGGATACCTGAAGGGGGTCTAAAATTGCCTCAATTGACCCAATTTCTGCACCACGTGTACTTCCATTCATGCTCTTTAACTTGCATACAAGCCACACAAAAAAAAACAGATCCTGACTGATAACATTATCAAAGAAGATGCTCTCCTACTGCATTTTGGCACTGAAGGAGAACATCCAGGCTGATTGATATAGACTCTATAAGAGGAGTATGCCACCTTAAGGCTTGTGGGTTCGAGTCCTGGCCAGATTGTTACGTTGCCTCTCTTCACCATAAATTGGGACCTCGAAGTAACTTGTATATATTGTTGGGCGCACTGGTTTTGCTGCACCCATATGGGAAGTCCTACAGCGGCCACTCACAGAAGCGACTGTTTGAATTGCAGAGCCTAACACACATCAGATAATTAGATTTTGTTTTTTATATCGAATACAATAGTCAAAAGAAAAACAAAACTTTTATATAGCCTCAAATCACATGTTTCAAATGCCTTGTAAATGGCCAGGATAAATCGTGTTGACCTCTTCCATATGAATACTAAAATTGAGGCCATCCTTTCAGTTTCTACTAATTGAAATCCGATTGTATCACTAATTAAAGAGAAGGGGAAATTTCCTCTTTCTAACAAGAATATAGTTTTGTTCGTGTATACTGTTTTCTAAATTTATCGAAAAAACTGTCCCTATATGATATTGTATGGTGCACTTTGTATGTACCATCATATAT
>JAIPMN010001539.1:0-14348 GCA_020650975.1 Apostichopus californicus | reverse complement strand
TACTGTACTTCATTGGGGTATGGTGAGGGGAGCTAGTAGGACTGCCTGTAGGTTTGTACTTATTGATTGCTATAGCATGCATGGTTATTTGCATAGAGAATGACCAGGGAGATGGTACTGTACTTCATTGGGGTATGGTGAGGGGAGCTAGTAGGACTGCCTGTAGGTTTGTACTTATTGATTGCTATAGCATGCATGGTTATTTGCATAGAGAATGACCAGGGGTATGGTACTGTACTGTACTTCATTGGGTATGGTGAGGGGAGCTACTGTACAGTCCGTGCATTCAGTTAACTCAAGTATACTGAAACATATCTGAATTATGATCTGGTGTGACTAATTTGTTGATGAAAATAGTGACTTTAATGGGGATGATTTCAATTATTACTCTTATTGTGGGTGGGAAAGTGGGGAGGGTAGGTTTGGGGGGGGGGGATTGATTGATGGGGATAGTATGTACTTAAGCAGACAGGGCATAGATATACTACTATGGTTGATGATGATGGTGATGATGGTCCCTTCTTAGGAGAAGGACCCATCTTTTTTATCCCCACCCACCCTTGTCGTACTGTGTTTGTTATCCCCACCCACCCCTCTCAAACTGCGTACTGTTATCGCTACATGGTATTTATTTCCAAGCTGTGGCATTGTTTACTTCAGCAGTTAATGCTCATTCTACTGTGACTTCCATACAAATATACATTACATCAATATGCACATTAGACTAGAGTTCTTACAGTAGTGTTCTGCTTTTAAATATTCATACCCTGTTGAATCAATCTCTCACCTCTGGATGATGGATGATGGTCGTAAGTAATCTTCATCATGAAAGCATCTCACCTTCCCTCGCTCCCTCCCTCCCTCGCTCCCTCCCTCCCTCCCTCCCTCGCTCCCTCCCTCCCTGCCTCATCCATCTCTCCTTTATAAAGTTACAGGATATAAACTAAAAAATCACCTGAGAACTTCTCCCAAAGTAACTATTAATCACAGTGACACAATCCCAATTCAAGTTACATATTAAGACATGTACATTATCAGTGATGCCACTGGTTCAGACCATTACTGTACACTGTACTTGAACAGCACATACAGTACATGTGTATGGAAGTACTGTATGTGAAACACACAGGTTTACATGCACTATTCATAAATACCATGCCACAAGTCCATGTTACATTAAACTTGACGACATTAAAAAAAAAAAAATTGACCTTTAGTTCCATTTACCTAGTAACATTTGAATTTTTCCCAAAATGGTGATAAAGAATAAATTACGAATGTGAGAAACTCTGAAGACTTTAAATAAGGAACAAACTACTGTATATAGTATCTGTATGTAAAGTTCAGAAAGAACTGAACCTTTCCACAGCAATTAGTCGATTTGTTTAGGTGAATAGTATAACAATTTACAACACAAGTGATATCACAATAAGCTTCCAAGTCAACTGAGGTCATTTTGCAAATTTTCTGATCGCTTTATACTGTAGTTAAAAACATTTAGTACTGTAATCTATGTTCTCACAACATTGTCAAGCTTTGAATTAACATATATTTCATGAATGTTTAACCCTATCTCACGTTGCTACATGTTACAGATGTGTTAAATATACATACATGCATTCAAGTTGTCTCTTACAATCATGTCGTACATACTGTATACAAGTTAATATCTGGAAATCTCTTCCACCCAGACACTCTCTGCATACAGTATCTTACATTACACACAGTAGTGTTAGTACATACAGTATGTGATATGCATCCCTAATGTAATATAAATGTAAATCATTCCTAGCATAGAATGTAAAATATTGCTGGAAACAGTTTCACTGTCATGGAAATCCAGCTGGCTCTTTCCTTTTGCCCTTTAAAATATCATATTTTACAACACAACCCAATCATATTTCATACAATGCCTAATAAATTTTACACAATAACTAATAAATTTCGGAAAAATTGAGAAACAAGAAAATGTTTGACATCCAAGGTAGATGTACTTTCAAATTTCATTTAAGGAGGATTTATTGATAGTGTTGTCATTTATGAGTTTGAAGGTCATTCACCATGACTCATGGTTATAGTTTAATTATGGTCTTTTATTAGGATTTTATGAAAATATTTTATAAACAATCACAAAGAAGAAGGGTTAGTACTGTATGTTATTGCTCATTATTACTTGTAATTTTATCTGAGCTGATAAATCCCAAGCCAATAAATGAATCCATCTGATGTAGCTGATGAAATTTTTTCTTCTCAATTATTGTCTATAGACGTACAGTAGTGGCTGTTGTATGTACTGTACACACATCTTGACTCAAAGTTAATAACTCAAGTTTTGGTCTGTAATATTTAATTTATACTTGGTTGATACATTTTCATTTCCAGCTTATAAATTTTGCCGTGATGTTAGGCATGACCTAAAATAGTTTTCAATTATGCAAACTCTGTTGGACTTAAAAATTGTGTTTGGCAGCAAAGTAAATACTAAATACTTGATAACTTTTAAAGTAGGAACAATCAACTGGTTTAAGTTTTACCCAGATAGAAAGTTCACTGAATTAGAGGGAGGTGTTATTAAATTATGTGTCAATGTAATAATTATTACATGATTTAAAATGAATCAAAATCACTCAAAACCCAACTGAAAATGTAACTTTAATGTTTTAACTTCTATTGTGCCATTAATTTGTCAATATTTCTTTATTTTATATTTCTAATTTGATGATCCTTTTGAAACATAAGATTAACCAGTGTGTTCCATGTAAGGAAGAGAATAAAGGATGAACTCATTTAACTTTTGAATTTGTTGACCTTTTGAACTGATAGAACAGGGGGCTGTGGAAAGGTCTATATAGCTGCAGGAAACAGGTTAATAATTTAATAAATAGGGCAGAGTTGTCTACAGTACACACACACAGGTGTGAATGGTTAGGAAGTCAGTATTGACCACAAAAAAAACAGAATTCATGACAAGCCTGTAGAACCCTGGAAGTGAACATAACAAGTTAGTGGAACAAGTGTATCAAGAAAGACTCAATCATCCAAGTACAGAAGTTAATGTGGCGATCATTAATACTAAACTGATGACATTAAATTAACGATCAATGAATCAATCTTACAATAAATCTTAGAACAGCTTTAGTAGATGAATCTAGAGTGTTTGCTGTAGTGCAATTAACTTCCTGTGTTTAAGCTCTGTAATGATGTTACAATATTAATGTACTGTACATGACCTTACTCTGTACTAATCAACCTTTTACTACAGAGTACTTTAACTTCCTGTGTTTAAGCTCTGTAATGATGTTACAATATTAATGTACTGTGATTGACCGACAGTATCCATGGTCTAATCAATCAACCTTTTGTACATTCTTTGTGAGATAGTTGAAGCCGTGTAATTTCTTCGGAATTATCAAGCTCTTGTTTGTCAATCAGTCCCATCCTAATTATGAATTCCTGTTGAAGTTCCCTTCTAATTAACGTCTTCCCCAGTAATTGGGCCTTTCGTTTGCCTATTGTTTGCTATATTTGTGCAGCATTTTGACTTAAATGTTTGTAAAGCTGTTAGTTAGTATTACGTTCATCGTCTTACAATCACGGCAGTCTAAATTTAAGTGTGACCTTTAGCAGTAACCGTAATTCCTTGTGTCCTAGTTTGCGCTGGTAACATTCTTTTGGAAACTACTCAGGAGCCACATCTATTTCTCATACAGAGACCAATTAACTTGAAATTTTATCCCAAGGATATCAGAGCTGTAAAATCAATATCTGCTGTGTTTCTGCTTACCTGTCTTCACTGAAATTAATACCTGTTTGCTGGTGAGTCTGTAGCATCTTACATGAACCTTATACTGGTAAGGTTAAGAATGGACAGTACACTGTACTAACAGTACAGTAGTAACAGAGCAGTACATGAACCTTATACTGGTAAGGTTATAAGTACAGTACACTGTACTAACAGTACAGTAGTAATAGAGCAGTACATGAACCTTATACTGGTAAGGTTATAAGTACAGTACACTGTACTAACAGTACAGTAGTAACAGAGCAGTACATGAACCTTATACTGGTAAGGTTATAAGTACAGTACACTGTACTAACAGTACAGTAGTAACAGAGCAGAACATGAACCTTATACTGGTAAGGTTATAAGTACAGTATGATCTACTGAACTGTAAATGACTGAAGTATTTTGTACTGTTAATTACTGTAACACTGTACTACTGTACTGTAAATTACTGTAGTACTACTGTAAATAGCTTCCTATAGTGTAGTGTTTTGACCTTTTACAGTTTACTGTAACCTTCAAGGTGAACATTCAGAGCAGTATGTACTCATAATACTGTATGTACTTCAAGCTTAATCTTATGTTAACTGCAGCTTTCTAGTTTGATTGCCAAATCTGTTCACAGCTGCCCTATAAATGTGATTTAATAAGAGCCATGTGAACCTATGAACTATATTGTTGAAGTTATGTATTGTAGAAGATACATTAATGTAATCATGTTGGCAGTATAAATAAACTGTACATATGTAAATTAGGACTGTGCTATTGAGGTACTCTAAAATGTGATCAGTCAATAACATTAAAGAGAGAGGTTTAAACTTGGAACAATATTATTTATCTGTAAATTGACAAGAAGTGTCATCCTCTCTCCTCGCGTCCACTTCATTGCCCTCTCTTCTCCACCTATTCATCCCATTGACTCAACTATCCCCCCCCCCCTATCACTTCTCCTCCTTCTCCTTCCCCTCACTTCTTCTCCTTTCCCCTCTCCTCTCCTGCTACAAATCTGTTTGACTCTGTTGATTCCCTACAAACCATATAACAAGTACATATCACATGAAGATTGATGCTGACCCAGATACACTAAATCCTAAACAACACGGTCAAATTGTGTAATTGTGCGTGCATTATCCAAGCCTTAATGGCTATTACCTTACTTCTGACAGATATACCTGACTGGATCTTCCTACTTATGATGTGAAAAACACTAAATAGCTTACTTCTTGTGTGAGTAGATCTCATTACATGCATCACTTACTGTAGGACTCCCCCTGATTTGGGTAATCCCTCTGTACTGCTCTTTAATACCAATGTACATTACTACAAGTATATAGTACAGTAGTATTAATTGAACTTGAAGTAATACAGCAGCCAGTACTGTACCCATCCTAACCCCTAAAATTAACAGATTCATACACCTATCCTATGGAAGCATTGACCTCATCCTCCTCATGGCAGGAGAATAAAGTTTTTTTTGTTTGTTTCAGAATGTCCCTTGGGGTTCTCTTTGAGCTACTTTAGATCCTCATTTACATTCAAATTACTCTGAGATGTGTAAAAAGTGTTGGAACAAGTTTGCCCTTGAGGTTTGTGAGATAGATTGTCAAAATATATGAGCTTGAAAGAGTTGAGGGGATTTGTTTTACAAGTGGGAAGGATATGACTGTGCATACAGTGTGTGTGTGTAATGTGGTTAGATGATAGATTAATAGGTACATGTATGTGTGTGTGTGTTGTTTCCTCATGGAACACTTAAAGCTATGGAAAGCCAAATAGAACATTAATAATTTAAGGATGAAGAAATAATATTTGATGTGATCAGGTGTGTTCAAAATTTGAATCATAAACATACCTTGATTGTAGAGCTGTAGGCTACAGTAATAGCATATTTAATCTTTCAAGAGTGATTACTGTATTATGTAATATAGTACACAGTGAGTAGTAACTGTAATAGTGTGAATGTAAGGACTATATGTACAGGTTAGTATCAGTATGCAGGTCCTTACCAGATGGCTATGGAGTTATAGTTATAGTGTATACTGTAAGTAGTACTGTAATAGTGTGAATATAAGTAATATATGTACTGGTTACTATCAGTATGCAGGTCTTTACCAGATGGCTATTGAGGGAGTTATAGTGTATACTGTAAGTAGTACTGTAATAGTGTGAATGTAAGGACTATATGTACAGGTTACTATACATTTATATAGTATGCAGGTCCTTACCAGATGGCTAATTAAAGGTACTTTCCTTTTTAAGTTTATTACAATTTGATTCATGTATTTAACTAAATATTGTAATAGTTCTAGTTAATATTCTCCCAGCCCACAAACTGTGTTTGGAATGTCAGCTATAATTATGCTCAAACAGATTTAGAACAGTTGGCAAATGCTCAGATTGGAATATTGGAGCTTGCACACAGTAGGGTACTGTAGTTCCATGTTGCCAAATCCTGTTACAGTACATTGTACAACTTAAAGTAACTGGATGTGTTATGTCAAAATGTCAGTGGAATGTTATCTGGCTGTGTCATCAAATTAATATCACAATTTAACAAAAGTGTCTGAATAATGGTTTATTTGCATAAAATGAAAGGAGCTTTCACTTTCAGTTAAGTGATCTTTGAGATCAAAACTTAGTCCACAGCTAATTGGTTTAATTGCAATCAGTGCTTATTAATGATTGATGACATTAGTTCAGTTATTTGAGATGTTGGAAGCTAACTGTCTGCTCGTCAGGTAACGATCAGCATCCAATATCAATACGTGAACCTTAACTTTATATAAAGCTTGCAAAAGTTTGTCGTTTTATGAATGAGCGGTGCTATTAGTAAAATAGTACCTGGTATGCGGTGAAGCTATTGTAGCTATTAAAGAGAGTCCATGGAGAGAGAGAGAGAGATGCTATTTTAAAGTCATTGATGTCATCATTTATTATTTATGGGTGAAGTACAAATTTGAAGCAGATATAAACCCTGCAAGTAAATTCTTTAACATTTTACAGTGTGTTATAAAACAAGACTGGTCCACAGTGAGGTATGCGACAGTTAATTTGGTTTGTGGATCGAAAGAAAGAATGAGATGTTGGGAGGGGAGGACTAAAGATATAGACAGATAATTTAGAGTGAAAAGTGTTACATGTTTGATGAAATGGTTTTATCAATTGTTAATAACTGCAGTACTGTAGCTCTGTGAGGAAAGAATGAGATATAGGGAGGGGAAGGACTAAAGATAGACAGATAATTTAGAGTGAAAAGTGTTTCATGTTTGATGAAATGGTTTTATCAATTGTTAATAACAGTAGCTGTGTGTTACTTGTACCATGTATTTAGTCAATAAGATTGAATGACGGGGCACCTTACTGTAGTAATCATATGCAGAAGTAAGTTGTTTCTTTTACATATTTAGTGTAAATGGTGGTGTTTATTTAGTATTGAAGAGTACATCAAATGAGAAATTCTTTTAAATGCCACAATTAATTTAGCATATTTTACTTGTTTCCTTTGATATATTTTGTAAATTAAACTGTAAAAGTACACACATACAGTGATATTCTGTTGATATGAGATATTAATATTCCAGTAGTTAATTAAATGCAGTAGGGTTTATAGATTTCAAGGAATCCACTCTTCCAGTGTCATCATTTAATCACTCTATTTTACAACACCTGAGTAACTTCACAAGGTCCCTGATGTTGAAGACAGATTGTCCTTAATTATACTAGCAATGAGTTTAATAAGTAAAGCATAGAATAGAACATTTTATGAAAATGTGTATGAAATTGAGTTATATTTATAGTGGAAGGAACATCGCTTTAAGCAGTGGTTAAAGCTTTATGAGCTTAAAATATAACTTGGCAGCTAATTATTATAATTAATCATAGCAATCTAGCTTTGTAACAGGAAGGTTTTAAGTACTCAAATGCCTGCTATTTACAGATGAGATGATTGAAGGCAGCCATTTATGCTTGCAACAAATTGCTGTCTACTACTGTAGCTACTAAAATACACTTAAAATGAGTGACAAAACAAAGAATTCTGCAGACCTGCCAATTTGTCTAAACAATAGGGAAAATAAGGGAACAATTACAAGAATTGGGTAAAATCCAACTAAAACAAGATAAAGATATAACATGTAGACAATTTGGGGTTTAAACAGAACTCAACGTTAACAACACAGACATTTAGAAGAAAAAACGATTGTGGTGTAAAATTCTTAGGTTAGTGCTGCAGAACCAAACAAATTATCATTTAGCATTTATACAACTATTTCCAGAAAAAAGTAGATATTCTCCACATTCCTAACCCCAGTAAAAATATCTGCACAGCCCATTTCCAATTGCAATTTAGAAAGCAAGTTTAGAATCTCAAATAATACTGGGAGATTTTTTAAAAAGTGTAAGATACAATAATGCTGTAATGTGAAGAGTTGGCAGCTGGTAAGATTCTGTTACTTCCAAGCACATACTATAGGCTTAATACAACACTGTCATAGCAATGCACTGTCACTAGGCCTACCATACATATACAGTAGCATAGCCTACGCATAGCCTAACGTACATTTATGTACGGTATATATACTGAACGATATGGGCTGATATTGTTTTGTTCTAACCTGCTCTATAAAATACTAAAAATATTTAAGTTTGTTCCAAGCGTTGCAATAGTTATTCATTTGTTCTTGTAACAATTGAAAAATTAATCAATGTAGTTTTATTAATCACCGGCTTTAGGTTAAATTGAGGACTAGTTTCATAGCAGGAACCCAACTGCAGGCCTCACCTCCCTAGAGTAATTGAAATACACATGAAAACTACTTCAGTTCTTGCTCTTTGCTTTGTAGACCTCCTGCCTTTAGTCTAGAGTGTTCAGGCTTGCCATATTGAGAAGCTGAATCAGTTAAAGATCCATCATTCATGTTTAGGTCTCTTTCAGGAATAATGTGGCAAGATTAATGGACAGGCCGACTATACCATTTACCTACAAAAACTCTAGAGTTGGGAATCATAAAAGCAAAAAGGTTTTAATTCTATTTCTCGAAGAGTAAGGGTTCATGTCTTGTGATGGTGAGGCACTCTTTTATTTCTGGCCATAATCAATAAGTCATTTCAGGAATTCGATAGAATTTGTTGAGTTCCGAGTACAAACTTGAGAAAAGGGAGAAACTAGTATGCTGGTCTCGTTGGTTGCTTCGGTGATAAAACCTCCAGGCAATAAACAGTAGCTTGACGTACAGTATCAGTGATGTAATAATTAAGATGGTAGTCTGGTATTGCTACAGTAGATGTCATGATTGGAACGTATTGTTTTATATAGCTGACACTTTCATTCTATGTTCATACAGTACGTCCTCTCTACTCCGAATCATACAATGTATCTTGCCTATTCTCATACATGGTTCAAAGCAGGTTACATTAAGCATTTTTATCTTCTGTTACACAATTACAGTGCATCCCAATTAAACTTCAGTTTGATTTAGAACAGTTGAGGACTCATAGCACTACCAACGTTAAAATTTACCCAAATTGGAAGAGAGTTTGTGGGTGGCAATTGTTTCAAAATACAATGGAATAATGACTAAATCACTAATTAATGTTAAGGGAGGGAAAAGCTGTGGAATGTCTTAGTTTGTTCAATTGTAATCATGTGTTGTTGCAAATAAAAATTATTGCACATTATGAAAATTACATTTATAATGCTTTAATTTAGAAAGATGTACTTTTCTAGTGATTGTGTGATTGTGTTATATATTGTGTGATTGTGTTATATATTGTATCTTTTGTTGTAATCAAATAATGGTTTCTTGGTACTCTGTGTGTAGTTACTGGTCTGGTCACCCCTAAAGTACAGTATATAGTATACTGTAGTTTGTGTATGCATGGTTAATATAGTGGGTTCTTGGTATGCTGTGTGCATTTACTGGTCTGGTCACCCCTATAGTACAATATATAGTATAGTTTGTGTATGGTTAGGATAGTGTGCATTTACTGGTCTGGTCACCCCTATAGTACAATATATAGTATAGTTTGTGTATGGTTAGGATAGTGTGTATTTACTGGTCTGGTCACCCCTATAGTACAGTCTATAGTATAGTTTGTGTATGGTTAGGATAGTGTGTATTTACTGGTCTGGTCACCCCTATAGTACAGTCTATAGTATAGTTTGTGTATGGTTAGGATAGTGGGTTAATTCTGTGTATCATTCTGTTAAAGCACACATCCTTTCATTACACACACAAGAAGCTATACAAATAGCCCGCAAGGAGGACTTGAATAGTACAATAGCACTCAACTTGATTATCAACACAACACAA
The DNA here is from genome assembly GCA_020650975.1 of Apostichopus californicus. Classification (NCBI taxonomy): domain Eukaryota; kingdom Metazoa; phylum Echinodermata; class Holothuroidea; order Aspidochirotida; family Stichopodidae; genus Apostichopus; species Apostichopus californicus. The sequence continues at coordinate 4,253 of JAIPMN010001539.1, read as the reverse complement.
ATCCTTTGGGCTGCAGAAGTGTTTAGTTTAAATCTTTTAATTCTCCTGTCCACTGTGTTCTTAAGTTGGGCATCATTTCCTGATTAGACCAACACTTGAAGGATTCGAAAGAATGTCTGCATGTACAAAACAGAATATGTTCTCCATGATTTACCTACAGTACAGTAGGTGTTGTAGAGATACAGTTGTCTTGTTTGTCATCATTCTTTGATTAAATCAAGCACACATCTCCAGCTCTTGTGGCTCATACCTTCACGGTTTAATGGAGGTAAAGATATCACATCTAATAGGCTACAATCTGTAAGAGTGAATAGCATTTACTGAAAGATACCTATCTCCCAACCCCATCCCATGATTTTGAAATTGGAAGCATTGAAGTTGGTATTTAAAACTGCTTCTTGCCAGTTGCCACAAATTTCCTTGGCACTATTTTCACAGTTTTAAAGCTGCTTAAATAAAACAGAACACTCTAGTATGATATTAGTCCACTATTTCCAAAGTCAGATGGGTTGTCTCGCATTTGCTTTTGAAGAAATTGCCTTCCCTCTTTCCATTTATGCTGCACTCCATGGCATGCCAAAGTTGACACCTAGTCTACTTCTCAAGTGCTGCATATTTTTTCCAGAATTTATTGATCGTTAACAGATTGATAAGTTATTTCAGTGTATTTATAGGATGATAAGGATCCAGTGTAGGTACATTGCAGAGAGTAGCAGGTTCCAAGGTTGACCTTACCCAATCAAAGGAGTGCCTTATGCTGTCAAGATATTAGTGGTGGAATTGTTGCACAGATGCATCATTCAAATTAGTCTTGGCCAAGTCCTTTGTAATACTCTTTTAATCTCGTACAAACTGTACATGCCTCAGAGTCCGTTTCTGCCTACCACGAATGTGCTTGCCCACTGTATTTTACATGCCTCAGGATCTGTCCAATACAAACGTCTTAGATATTTCGCCAAAGAGGGGCGTGAAACCACAAAATCTCTATTCATATTATTATTACAAAATTGCGTGTCATGTGAGATCATGTTTCTTCCACAGCAATTAGCGACCGTCTCGCAGTGTACAAACCAATCTAAGGCCAAGTGATTGTTCACCAGGGAAGGCAGGGCTTGAATCAACATTTTGGGGGGAGTGGGCCCAATTGGCAAACCTGATTGGCTTCTTCACTTTTCTGAAGCAAATCTGCCAAAATTCAAAGGAAAACATAAGATAGCTTGGGAGAAATGTGCAAGACCCTAGTATCAATCTAAAGCGTTGCCAGGGGTGTTCTCTGGGCAGTACAGCAGATAGATACGGAAAATAGCTTTGTGAAAAAGAAAGGTACACTAAGCTGTACATACTAGGTGAACTGTACATACTAGGTTCTTAACAAGACTACAGTACTGTACATTCAAATGAGAAGTTCTCCTCCACACATAAGTCAATGGAGCAAGTACTCCAGGCAAAAGAGTAGCTTCTAAGTATGCCCAGTTTAATAGAGCGTTAGCTTCTAAGTATGCCCAGTTAATAGAGTGTTAGCTTCTAAGTATGCCCAGTTAATACAGTGTTAGCTTCTAAGTATGCCTAGTTAATACAGCGTTAGCTAATGTTACAGCTGCTCATCTTAGTCAAGTTTAGGAGACCATAGGAATCCATTCTGCTCACATAATACATGTTGCTGGTCAATGGAGTTCTAATGGATGGTCATACAGTGCTAATGTGTTGCTCAAGATTATCAAAGATCATTAAAGGAGAAGAAGCTCCCTATTAATACTGAACTGTTGGCCTTACCTTGTAACAGTTCTCTTCCATCTTATCAACACTTGGTTGCACTATCTTATACTGGAGTAGTATCTGTAGTTGGAGAGATGATTGAATTAAGGAGCTTTTGATGTAATTATTGAAAGCTGTTTACGGTTGTCGTACCATACGTAACCACATTCTACTCATATGTCACTTTACCATATATTGAATTACCAGGCCTTTGCAAATGTCACACACTGCGTTAGAAGTTCACCCTTAAACGTCTGTGTATCTCAGCATATGTGACTACTCTATTATATGCATTCCCACCTACTCGTTAAATACACGCTGGACGGTAGTATGCTATGGTTTTGGTGTGAGATGCTGTTGCCATTTTCTGTAGGAAGTACATTAAATCAAATTAGAAAACAAAATTTTGTATGAATTTCTAAAACTTGAACTATTTTGAGATTTTTGGTGCAGTTTGGATCAATTGTGCAATCCTTCAGATTCAATCAAACACATCAATTGGTCAAACTTAGTCTTAAAGTCAACCAAGTATAATGAAGTCTTGTAGGAAGAGACACATATATGGTACAGTATGACTATCCTATCAAGCCTACACACAGGCTGCTAATATTGTATAGGTCATTTGATCTGGTTATGGTCTTGCTAATAGTGATACCTCAATGGTGAGTTTACTCATAAATTATAATCTTGTTGTACTGTACTGTAGGTAAGAGATACCTCAATGGTGAGTTTTCTCATAAATTATAATCTTGTTGTACTGTAGGTAAGAGATACCTCAATGATGAGTTTACTCATAAATGATAATCTTGTACTGTAGGTAAGAGATACCGAACAATGGTGAGCTTACCCATAAATTATATTCTTGTTGTAGACCTAGAGATACCTCATTGGTGAGTTTACTCATAAATTATAATCTTGTTGTACTGTAGGTAAGAGATACCTCATTGGTGAGTTTACTCATAAATTATATTCTTGTACTGTAGGTAAGAGATACCTCAATGGTGAGTTTACTCATAAATTATAATCTTGTACTGTAGGTAAGAGATACCTCAATGGTGAGTTTACTCATAAATTATAATCTTGTTGTACTGTAGATAAGAGATACCTCATTGGTGAGTATAACATACTGTTGTAATGTGTTCTGAGGAGAAGTCTTCCAGTGTCATTTCACATACAACTTATATTGACAGCTGAAATATCTTTGAATTTACATGTAATCAGTATCCTGGGGAGTATTACTACCCTAGACATTAAATAAAGCAATATATGCAACCATCTACCTCTACAGTAGTAAGGTGACACTAATAAGCCTTATCATACCATGACCTCTATCACAAACATATCATAACACCAGGTAGCTTGACAGCAGAACCCACCGCTGGTATTCATTTCAGCATCACTAGAGGATTCCTGTAGAACAACATGCTTCAAGTGAAGGCTTAATTAATGGAAGTTTAATGAATATTCCCAGCTTGATTTACTTCTCAAGAGTCGCTCTGTGACCTTTGACATTTCAAGTTCCTTTCTGGATGATCTGCGATTGAATTCATAAGTTGTAAACGTATCTTTAAGTATCAGCTGTGTTACTCGGTTACCAACTGTCTTACTTAGATCTAAAGTGTGCATGTACAAGTCTCGCTCATTTGGCAGAGTTCTTAACTGTAAACTGACTTGTACAGTGCTGTTGTGTTGGAAGGAATCTCAGTGGAATTATTTAATGGAAATGTATCTCAGTGGAAGTATTTAATGGTCATTTATGGTCACTCAATGTACCATGGTCAAATAAGAAAAGGTCAGTAAATTATATTATCATCAATTGATAGATGATTTTGCAATTTATTAGTAAATTTCTGGTATAATTTGAAAGGAATGAAGTTTTTCTTATCAGAGACTGGAGATACACATCCTGTGAAATCTTGTTATTTAAGTAATGATTCCAATCATGTAAAGTTAAGTAATGATTCCAATCATGTAAATTAATTAATGATTCAAATCATGTTAATTAAGTAATGATTCCAATCATGTAAATTAAGCAATGATTCCAATTATGTATTTAAGTAATGATTTCAATCATGTAAATTAAGTAATGATTCCAATCATGTAAACTAAGGATTCCAATAATGTAAATTAAGTAATGATTCCAATCATGTATTTAAGTTAGTGTTCAAACGATTATGCATAACAGAAAATACCGATTACCGATTATTTTTTTCATAATCGTACCGATTCCGATTCCGATTCCGATTATTTGAAAGTGAGAAATATCCCGTTTATACGAAATCGGCAATAAAGTTCGTGATAGAAACAATTATTGTTGTGATTTTGCCCAGTTTCCTTTTGCTTAGTTGTAATACAAGGCTATAATGTATCCTTTTGTATGTACCAAATAACCTCTGGAGTTTCTCGGAAAGAAAAAAAAAAAGTTTTTTTTTTTTTGAATTTCCAAAATACGGAAATATGACATCCTACCTAGTCAGCACTGTGCTAAGCGAATGGCC
>JAIPMN010001538.1:4746-20624 GCA_020650975.1 Apostichopus californicus | reverse complement strand
TATATATAAACAGTATTTATATATTTATATGTCTGGATTCATATTCATAAATACATTGCTCATTTAATTATGCGATTCTGCCAATCTTACGGAGATGCTACTCCCAAGGTTGATCCATGTAATCATGATCTTGTTGTTGTGTCTAGGATTTACATTGTCGTCGTCGTCGTCGACTGGAGCCTTTGTTTGTACAACACAGTTTGTCTGTGTTACTTCCACATGTACAGTACACTATGTATCGTGTTGCATTTAGTTTCATCAAATGGTTTATTAGTCATTCGAGTCTTCAGCTAATGTCAAGGATATTGTCACAGAAATGAATGACATGAGAATTGGCCGTTGGTTTTAAAGCTCTCGTCCTCGTAGTCGTCATATTCGATGTTCTGAGTGCAAATGTGATGTACTCCAAAAAGTGCTCAATTTTTGTCTAGTGTTCTCAAAATTTCCTGCTTTTCTCTCCCGTCTCCCCTTTTTTTGCCCGGCAAAGAAAGCTGGAACCACAACTAGTTCTAAGTGTATAGCATTCATTCTAATTGATTTTATTAAGCAAAGAAGTGTTACTGTATCATAGTACTGTAAGGCTAAAGTTTTTCAATTGACTGTGCTCCAAATCTATATTTATAAACTGAAAGTATTTTTCGTAATGTGTTGTTGGATAGACAAATACTATATCCTTTACTTTGTTCGGGTACGTTACAAGGGAGGCCATGGGTGCAATATATGTTGACGCAGGTGAAAGCGGTGGACGAGAGAGGAACTACTCTCGTGTCATGTTTGTGCATTGTATACCTCCTGTCCTCTTCCCTATCCTTCCAAAAAAAGAAGAGTTAATTCTTTTCTCCTCAATACATTGCTGGATGGGACTTGAAACATTCATTCGCTCAATTCCAAGTTACTCTTGTTACTCAAGTTACTCAATACTTCAAGTTACTCAATTCCACGTTACTTCCCAAGTTACTCAACTTCGAAGTTACAATACAGGCATTATGAATGTTTATGTTCATCTCCCTTAACTACATATATACTAAGTGTTTGAAATGCACTTTGGAGGGGATAAGGGTGATGTTGAGTATGATATGGGAATATGCATATATGGTGGTGGGTGGGTGGGGGGGGGGGAGATATGGGGATCATGGTGTATGAGTATGAGTACAATTCCCTCAATGTGTGTATGAGTACCAGAACAATTCCCTCAATGTGAGTATGAGTATCAGTACAAATCCCCCAATGTGTGTATGAGTACGAGTACAATTCCCTGAATGTGAGTATGAGTACGATTACAATTCCCCTCAATATGAGTATGAGTACAATTCCCTCAATGGGAGTACAAGCACAATTCCCTCAATAATGTGAGCATGAGTATCAGTACAAATCTCCTCAATGTGAGTATGAGTACGAGCACAAGTCCCTCAATGTGAGTATGAGTACGAGCACAAGTCCCTCAATGTGAGTATGAGTATGAGTACAATTCCCTCAATGTGAATATGAGTACGAGTACAATTCCCCTTGATATGAGTAGAATACGAGTACAATGCTCTAAGAATAAGTACAAGTACTGTACTTGATCTTCACACAAGTATCTGTATACTAGATTTCCATATTTGCCAGAATATGAGTACAATCTGTGAAGAAGAGTACAATACAGGTAAATATTCCAGAGTATGAGTACAAATCTGTGTGGAAGAGTACAATACAGGCAAATATTCCAGAGTATGAGTACAAATCTGTGTGGACGAGTACAATACAGGCAAATATTCCAGAGTATGAGTACAAATCTGTGTGGACGAGTAAAATACAGGCAAATATTCCAGAGTATGATTACAAATCTGTGTGGACGAGTACAATACAGGCAAATATTCCAGAGTATGAGTACAAATCTGTGTGGACGAGTAAAATACAGGCAAATATTCCAGAGTATGAGTACAAATCTGTGTGGACGAGTACAATACAGGCAAATATTCCAGAGTATGAGTACAAATCTGTGTGGACGAGTAAAATACAGGCAAATATTCCAGAGTATGAGTACAAATCTGTGGACGAGTACAATACAGGCAAATATTCCAGAGTATGAGTACAAATCTGTGTGGACGAGTACAATATTGGCAAATATTCCAGAGTATGAGTACAAATCTGTGTGGACGAGTACAATACAGGCAAACACTCCAGAGTATAAGTACAAATCTGTGTGGACGAGTACATTACAGATAAATATGAATTTCCAGGAAAACAAGTACAGAGATGCTCTACTAGTCTGCTGTACTTTTTATTTAAAATTTGAATTATGGTTTTTTCATAATTTCTCATTTTACTGCACATTATTAGTGTTATTTTTTTATTGATTTTTATCAATTTTGGTTGAAACGCAATCATATGTTTACATCTTAAAAAAATTCACGATATATTTATTTATGATTTTATCATGATCAATTCATCAAAAAGTCATCACTTAAAAGTACAACCCTTCAAGTTCACAAGTTTATTTATTACTACATAGTCAGTGTACAGTGCTTTACGGTGTGCCAATATATGTCAACATGTTGTATACACCTACGGGATGAAAACCTGGATTGGCTAATTTGCTTTGTAATAAAATTCTATTTTGCAAAGTGCAGTACGCAAAGACACTGGAACAGAGGTAGTTTGGTTTGACAGCCTGAGCAAAAATCCAACCATCATCTATATGTAAACTGATGTAATGCGATGCACACACACGTACTCTCACAACAGAATTAAAAGAAGAAAACTAATGAGCAAATTATGTCTGTTTTGTTTGGCAGGTATCTTGCTTAATGTAGGTTATGTCATTTTGTCAATATCATATGTAGTACCACTAGGAGATTATTATTGGTTTTTTTTATTCACATTTTAAGGTGAATGTAAATAACATTGCTAACGAACCTTCATTGCTTTTAGATTTCTCTGAGCCACGCCATAAAACTGTTCATCAAAAACATCTCCATCACATACGGCCATCACATATGGCCATAACATACGGCCGTCACAGAGGTCTCCATCCCATACGGTCATCACAGATGGTCATCACAGACGTCTCCATCACATAGAGCCATCACATATACGGCCATCACAGATGTCTCCATCCCATACGGTTATCACATATGGTCATCACAGACGTCTCCATCACATAGAGCCATCACATATACGGCCATCACAGAGGTCTCCATCCCATACGGTCATCACAGATGGCCATCACAGACGTCTCCATGACATACGGCCATAACATACAGTCATCACAGACGTCTTCATCACTATGGCCATCACATACGGTCATCACAGACATCTTCATCAACTACGGCCATCACATACGGCCATCATATACGGTCATCACATACGTCATCACATACGGTCATCAAATATGTCATCACCTGAAGCCCTGCACTCTTTCCTTTCCCACTCCCAGTTGTACAGTTTACAAAATCAATGATAATCACACAGCTATTGTGTTCAGTTGTAAGTTAAATGTAATGTAAAGTATTGTAAGGGGATACAGTTTACTCATTCCATTCATTCTGGTATGTTTACCAAGGATGGACAACTTCCAGTGTTGTCAGTAGGAAATTTTTTGTCTATGTGTTGTAAATTGTGTACTAATTGTGACCTCTTTTCCCCTCTTGACGAAGTTGTTCAAGTTGTTCAACACAAAACCCTCAGCTGGGTTAATTTTAGTATTCATGTGTACCCATATGCCACAACACAAACCATTCGTTAAGGCGTAATTGTATCTATAGTTCTCTAAAAGTTTGCAGCTTAATGGAGACAAGTCCGATGACCCCTCGAAATATCAAAGTAAGTTATTCTTAGGGTATCCATGAGTTAGAAGAAAAACAATTTGCTGCTCGGTGACTTTGAAACTATGTGTATGACTATTTGAGCACCATTGTTGCAATTAATCATAAACTATGAAATTACCACTGTGAGTACTAAAACAACACACAAACAAATGTTTCACAATAAGTTACCAAAACACTTACAAGCCTTGTCGGAGAACTTATTGTGAACATTTAAGCTTGTGCTGCTACCTCGTTTGATATATTTTTTATGGCTTCAAGTTTGGCTTTATCATCTCCCAGCATAGAGAATAGGGACTGTAAAGAGGAAAAACCGTTTGTGACCGGGACAAATAATCAAACCCCCCTCCCCCCGGCTCCCTCAAGAAGAAAAAACACATTCTATCTATTGTCTGGGAGAGTTTCTGTAGCACTTTTATAAAAGTTCACAGTTACAACCCCCCCCTCCCCACCCGCCACCCCCTTTTGTTTTAGGTAGATCAAGGTTACAATGCATCGTTGGCAATCGTCCTCCCATCAAATTCCTACAACGTCCACGATGATCTCTGTATCATCGTAGCCATCGCAGATGCATCCCAATACCACCGCCAAAAATCCCGAAATGCAGGCAAGCAAACCTGGATATTGAACCAGTTGCATACAATAGCCGAGGTGCTCAGCGGCGGCAATCTGCTGAGATCACAGGCATATATCAATTACAAAAGCCGATGTTATGAATGTGGTCGCTACCACTCTGGCGACGTTGACGTGCCACTACACGCTCCTCTCGCCTCTCTTCTCGGAGGGGTCAGTGTACGAAAGTGACCTGTTCTGACTAGCTCCTTACTCTAAGCTGTAACCATAACACAAATTTGCATTGCTAATTGGTCATTTGAGATTTCTCTCTTTTAACATCTCCACCTCTTCAACACCACTTGTCCTCTCTCCCTGAAGTGTTTTTTCATGTCGTGAGTTTGTATTTCCTTCTAAAACACCTCATTGCTCCCTCTCTTTAGTTGAGGGTCTCCAAAGGTTGCTCTTGTAGAAAGTGAAAACTTTTGATTGGATTTTTTCTGCCCTTTTTTTTTTTTCCATTTTCTTTTTGTGATGTATTTTTGTTTTTTACAAAACGTAACAAGATGTTGGCTTGTTAAAACAAAGAAAACATAAAAAATAAAAAAAACAGAATTAAAAAGGAACCAGATTGATAGTTGAAGAAATGACAATTAATGATTGTTCATGTGCAAACTAATCATCCCCTTCATGCTCCCTCTTGCCACGCCCAAAGAGCAAGAAAAAATTAGAAAATATAACAAACAGGAGAAAAAAGGAAAAAAAAAAAATCGTAGAGAGGTTTTTTCTAAAAGTGACTGACATGTTGCACTGCTTGAGACTCCCAGAATCAATTTTTTTTTCTCTAGCAATAATTGAGAAGAAGTGACTCGCAGGACAAAAAAAATCATATCCTGGAAAAAGATTTATTAAACTCTCAAAACGGTGGTATTATTTTTCACCGTATTACAAGAAGATGAAACGAAAAAGTTGAATCTTAAATGTCCTCTGGATGGCCCTTGATCAGTTGTTTTATGAGTACACTTGTCAATCAATCGCCACTACCAGATGAAATTTTTTGCTTAGTATAAGATGAAGGAGTGAGTGAGAGAAAGAGAGAGAGGAAGAGTAAGATGAAGAGATACATCTCAGGATTTTTTTTGATTTTTCCTATTTTTTTGCTCTTTTCCTTTGAAATGAAAGTTTTTTTTTTTTTTTTTTACTTTTCAAGCTCTCTGAGAGCTAGTAGTAAGCTGATCAAATTTTTTTCCCTCCACATTTCATTTTCATATCTTTGCCAGGTAATATGGAAACAACATGACCATAAAGTTATCACTTGTGGAGTGCTCTGACTCAATTTACATTTAATGAAGGTCAAGTCAGGGCCCAGTTTTTTTTTCCTCTTCTTCTTCTTCTTCTTCGTCTTCTTTTTACAGTATCTAGCGCGAGAGAAAACAGTAACAAAGATATAAAAAAATATTAAAAAAAACACTTTCAGCGACGACGATGATGTTGCGGAGGGGATGGTGTTTACGTAGATGATAGCTGCCAACTTCTTCAGGAATGAGGGAGGATTCGATTTTGTTTTGGAGGTTCGGTGATAGTAGGACATAAAATTCTGACACGGTTTAGAATCAGGTCATGTCTTCGAAAGGTTGAACGACGGTGAGAGAGAGAGAGAGTGAAAGAGAGAGACAGGTGTTCGAACAATCAAGACAGAGGGAGACTTGACCGAGAGTGTTGTGAGTGCGACGACGTCGTCTTCGTGGTCACCATTGTCATCATTTGTCCTGTAATAATCAAACTACTGTATTGATTGTTAGATTGAAAGCTTTTGTTCAAGCCATGTTGAGGTTTTCTTTTCTTTTGTTGTCCAAAGGGACAGAATGAATTTTTTTAAATTTAAGAAAAATTTTTTTTTTTCGGGAAGGTAAGAAGTTGATAAGTCCAAGGTCTATTGTTGAAATGAGGAGTAAAGAGTTTTATTCAGTCTGGACAGCCATTGGTGGGTTGGATGATGGAGTTTCTCCTTTGTGTACAATTTGTAATCTGTTCCTCTGGTTAATAGTTTTGATTAAGATTTATATTGCCTTAAAATTGATAATTGATTGCACCAGATGCTGTTGATTTGATGTAATTTGTTACAGATGTAGCAAACTTAGGGAACAGGTCTGGAGTCATCAATGAAATCAATACCATCCCCTGCCCTACCCCAACTGTAAATGGTTATAAGTTTGTTTTATTTTTCTTTCTTTTTTATTCTTTAATTCAAATTGGTGTTCTGATTATGGTCATTTGGATTCTGTTTACAAGACAATAAATATTTCAAAGTTGTGCTGAAGTGGTGCTGTTCAATATTATTATTTAAAATTTAGCAAGGGGCCAAAAAAAGAAACAGGAAATTTTGCTAGGCAAACTGAAATTTAAAAAACAGTGTTACGAAAATAGTGGACAATTTTCCCTTAAAAAAATGCCATAGAGACATACTGTATGTTTGAATAATTTGCAAGGAAAGTTGTTGTGAGAGCAAGTGATGCAAAACCATCAAGTCTGTTCTAACAGCTGTAGTAGTTGATTTATCAATCTTTAGTAAACTGGAAATTATCAAAATAATTTTCAAGCACTGGATGGAGAAATGGAGAACCACAGGGCTGTGTTAGGCATCGGCTAGAGGGGAAGGGTAAACTTGGATGTGCTGGGTTGGGGGGGGGGATTTAGAGCAGGGGCTGGGAGATTGTGTTGGATAGAGGATGGTTATATAAGTGAGTATTATAACTAACATTTACCAACTCTTCACTTTTTGTCAATAACTATATTTTTAAACATTGTATATTTCTTTTTTCCAGTTTTAACCAACCATATGTAAACCGTTCATCAACATAAAAATGATTTGCAAGTTATTACCGTGATTTTGTTTTTGTTGATGTTAAATTCTAAACTGCTGTTTGTTAAATTTATCTCATTTGCTGTACTATTGAACCTGCCAGGAGAATTATGTAATGCACTTTTTCTGACGGGCTATAAAGTTGATTCCTAGGGTTCCTGGGTTGGAGTTACCGGTATGACACGCTCTGTGTAGTCGTCATCGTTGTAAAGATATTTCCGAATTCTCTTCTGGAATATTACAAGTTTTTCATAACAGCTGTACTTTAGCTGTCCTGAATTGAATGACTGTAATGTATCCTTGAAGATATAATTACATACTAAATTTCATTTATGAACCTGTCACGTGCAGTTATTAGAACAGTACAGTGGCTTGAGTTCCCTCCATCTCAGCCACCTGATTGATTCAGGGACTTAGGTATAACTGAAGTATACTTAGGTCATTTACTTAAGTATAATGTAGCTACTTTGCAGAGGAAGGCGGTAGTGTGTATGTGTGGACCGGCATCCGACTTCTAAGTCTCTAAAATTTACGAAGTATTAACGTTAACGTTTATGAAGGATTCTGTACACTGTGGAGAGCCCTGGGTACGCAAACTCTGAGTGGCGTTTAATAAATTTCCACATGTCTATCATTCGTAGACTCGGGAACACTGCGTTATATCAAAATATTTATGATTGAACCATGGAGGTTTGTGGTAGTAATATGACTAATAACGACATCTTTAAACAGTAAATCATGGATAACAATCAACAATGTTCACGTTTAAGGGTATGCTAGTCTATATCTCACAGTTTTCAGAATAGGTTTATTTTCCATCCGTCCATGTTATGGTTTTAAATTTATATTACATTTTGTCAGTTGTGATGTAAAACCTGATATGGAACATAAATGAAACATTTTTTTTGTCATGGGAAATCAATCAAGGGAGTTTAGTGGATTTAAATTTTTAATGGATAGAAAAGGTGCATCCTTTGTGTAAAATCTGGTAATATAGAAGAAATTTAAAATAAAAAGAAGTTTATTGTCATCTTCAAATCAGATAGTCAAGTGAGTTAGGAGTGGGGGTGGGGGAGGGCTGTTGGGGGCTGGGGGATGTGGGGGATTGGGCAATGCAAATTGGTATTTGGAGAAGAAAAATATTTCATATTACTAATTGAAAACCCCATCTAAATATCCTATCCCTAACTTCAGATATGGTTAATTGAAATAGAATTTATTTTGACAAGCTTTAACCCTCAATGCTTCCTTGGAATCCATCACAGTGGGTATACAGTGGTCTGTAGATTTCATACCGCAAATGTTCTTCGAGGGCTTTACTTTCCTATTATAGTCTTGGTTGTTGATTTAGCGTTGCTATCTGTTTTAATACAATTGGAATGTTTGTTTAGCTGCCAAGGTTCAGGCTATATTTAGAATTTCATCCAAATGCAACAGTTTTGTAGAAATATCAGTTTCAGTGCATTCAATAACTTAAAGACCAAAAAGAAAAAAACACAAACATTTTTGACTGATTTGCAGCTTGATGGTATTATGCAATCTACTGTTGCCAGATGCAATAATTAACAAAATACCACCAAATTGAAATCTCCATATCTTCCCAACATAGGAAAATAATATGAGAGTGTGTGGGTTTTACCTGTAGACTGTATATATGCAGAAATATTCCAGCATTTTGTATTAAGCATTCAGCTTCATCCAATTGAATATACCTTTAAATGTTTACTCCAATAAATTAGGTCTTTTCAAACTTTGTGGGTACTTACGTATTAGCGAGTACAAGAACCCCAACAGAGATAGAGAGTCGGAAACCTTTTCAGTTTAGTAGTAAGCTCCAAAGGTCAAAAATAGGTCTCCATTGGTGCAAGAAGCTTGCTGTCGAACAATTAACATTCACAATTTGCATATCTTACAAAGTGCATACAGAATGTGTTATAATTTAACAATTAATTGTCTTATTGAAAAAATATGGCAAGGAATTGCCAACTTACAGTACACCAAGCTTAATTTTCCTTTTTTTCTCTCTTGTAACGAATGCTCTTTTTTTTTGTGTCCATTAGTGGGAAGAGACTCTCTTATTGATTCAGCTGACAAAAGTTTCCATTTTAAGGTTTGAACAGCTCTGGCTTCATTAAATAGGTCAGTTGTACCTTCAGATAGCTTGTTTGTGATTGATGATAACATTAATGACAACCCATTGGACAAACATCAGTTCTGTTATCAGGGTTTACGAGAACTTAAGAGTAGTACTGTCACAGAGAAATGTTGGCAGATAAAAAGTAAAACAAATTTACCTGCAACTTTCATGCTGTTATTTTTAATGAAAACATGGGATGGTTATTCCTTTATTCTTAGTGAAAGAAAAAAAAGCAAAGATAAAAAAGAAAAGAAAAAAACTACAGAATTGATCTTAATTCCTACTCTGTATGCAAGGAGGATTTCTGTGAACTTAGCATTGGTCAGTCGCATCCATTTCTCTACCCCCCCCCTCCCCCCAACTCCCATCTCACATCTTGTTTTCAAATTATTGGAAAATGATAACTGGAATTTCATCCTTTGCATAAATGTACACTGCTTAGTATTGATGGTCGAGGGAGACAAACCTCTGATGGGTTTCCAAGTGTGTAATCAAAGCCTGGTAGTTAACAAGGAAGAAAACTTGGCAGATTAGGGGCATGGTTGGTCAAAGAAGCTACAAGATATTTGACAAGGTTGATAACCTACTAACAGGAATAGAGTGAAGATTGATGTCCAAGAAATATCTCAAACAAAGACTAATTAGTCCTCTCTTCATAGTATGAGATAAGATAAGCTGAACAAGCAGGGGAAGGAGGAAGGGGGGTGGGGGGTGGGGGGGGGAGGGAAAGCTGAGTAATTGTTGAATACTGTACTTCTATGCTTTGACACCTTGTCTTTACAACTCGGGTTTTGTTGGTGCTTTTACAGTCCTACTGCTACAATATTAATTGACAGACCTTCCAACTTTTCCCAGGAATCCGACATTCCAAGGCTTGAACGTCACGGGACAATATTTTTTCAACGAACAAAGCTATATGGCCAGAACATTCACTGCCAAGTAAAATGTAAAACTATGATTCCGCAATCAGGCATCGTGAACTGTTACACGTATCATCATGTGAATATTTTCATGTTTCCAACTTTCCACACAAACACGAAAAAGAAGTTATTGAGAGGATGATATCCTGTTCGTCTGGGCAAACTTAGCTTATTGTCAGTATGCCATCCAATAAAATTACCCTCTATAATGGATGGTCCAACTACAGAGTCCCAAGTTTCAAGTTTAGAATCCAAATTAATCTCAAAGAATTGTTTTCATTGATTGGAGCTATTTGACAAACAAAAATTGACAAAAAATTGACAAACAAAGAACATACATACAAAAGAAAAAGACAAATTACATACATACAAACAGAAGTATAGAATAAATAAGCAGAATAAAAATTTGAGAAAGTCATTAAAAAATTCATAAGAATGTAAAAGGAAAAAGATGTAACACATCGTAAAAGTGAAGATTACACGGTTAAATTAAAAAAAAATACTTAAAACAATTTGAGGCACATTTTGAAGAATGAAAAGTGCACACATTTAGCTTTGAAAACATCAAAGAGCCTAAATGGGAGTTTGGTATTTTGTGTGGAAGACTGTTCCAGGTTCTAGCAACAATGTACTGGAAGGAATCCTTGTGGACCCTTTCTATATAGAATTCTAATTTGGTGGAAACGCGAGTACAAATTGTGGGGATATTTCTCTTGTTTGGTGGTAAATATGTTAGCCAGATAATTTGGAGCAAGACCATGAACAATCTTCCACACGTGAAGACAGATATTAGAGTTAAAACGCTAATTAATGCTCATAAAATTGAGCTCATCGAGTAGGTCTTTGGCATGGCTCTGGGAGTGACTGGTTAGTATAATACGCATAAAACAATCTTGAACGTTCTGAAGGCGCTGAATGTAGATTTTGGGGAGGGTACACTTGCAAACTGGCGAGCAATAGTAAATATGAGGTAATATAGGAATATTATACAAAGATTGTCATAAGGATTGAAAGGAGAGACTCTTTTGATAACGACAATGGCCCTTTTAAATTTTAAAAAATTGCGTTGAATTGAAAGTTGTCATCAACTACCACACCAAGATAAGTAGAGGTTTGGACCTGCGGTTCAATAGGATCATTGTTAACTGATAGTGACATATTTACCTCAGGAAGGGTAGGGTTTTTTCTTTACTACAAAACATGGTCGACTTAGTTTTTAACCTAACATTCAAACTAAGTTTATTGGAAATGAGCCAGTCATGGATATTGTATTAAACACAAATCACTTTTGTTGGGTAAATTACACAACATAATGCCATATATATGACATTTATAATTTTATAACAATTCATTTTTATAAATACTAATATTTCCTATTGAATACTGTCTTTCTGGTCTAGAATAACGTGATCACCAATATTTCTAGCACCGTTTAACACCTCTCAGTTTGGTTACTAACATGACAGTGGTCCCAGCAGTCTCTTTCCCGAAATGTTTCTTCAAGGCTGATTATAATTTTCAGTATTTAAACTAATTCAGCTTCTGACCTATCTGATGGGTTAATCTATAATCAATTCTGCATCTCTTTTCTCCCATACCTTAACAGATATCTTGGAGGCCCTCGGAGAGTATCGCACAGAGGACATCTATTTAAGAGGTAAGTCCCTTCTTTTTGTCTTCCTTGTTCTAGGACAGGATGGTACAATGTTTTTTTTTGTGGGGGGAGGGAGTGTGGGGGTGGGAGGGAGTGTGGGGGTGGGAGGGAGTGTAGGGGGGATGGGAGGGAGTGTGGGGTAGGGAGGGAGCATGGGGCTTACAAGTGTTGCATAGGAACAGACCTTTTGAAGCCTCATATCATTTTGAACAGAAATTCACACTGTTTCCTGTTTTCATCCAGAATGGACATGGAAGAAAAAGCTGCTAACAAAAAGGAGGCTATAACTTGTTCTAGAGTCAAAAAGTTTCCAAATTGAGACAACAAGGGTCCTTATATTCCATTTGATAAGTTTTTTATCATGTTACACACTTTACACAGTGTCGCCTGCAGATAGATCTGTTGCTCTCTATCCATACCTCTGCTCTCCAGGGAACATCGTAATTAATCTTCAGATTTATCCGAATGTCAAAAACTAGCAGTACTAGAACTCTTCTCCCTCCAAATGACTCAGTTATTCTCTATGTTTATGCAATAACTGCTGCCCTCTGTAATTCTGAATATCTCTTATAACATGCCATTACGATGTTATCGTCATGTTAAAATGTACGACGTGATTGAAAATTTTTCAAACTGGGACAGGCTCAAAACATTTTTTTGTTGTTGGTAGGGTAATTTTTTTCCAAACAGAATTTTTAATTGGGGAATTATTTTGATTGTGTTCGGCTTGGACAAAATTTACAGCCGGCATTTACATGGTCGAGTGCTATTCATCACATGGAAAGCAAAACAAAAATGGATTTAATGAAGACAGAGATATGAAGAAATACATGTTCTCATGTCTCCGTTCACTTAGAATAAGATTTATAATCAGTTGAGTTCATGCGTTGTCTAAAAACTGAAATAGTATTTTGGGAGAAATATATTAAAACTCAAATCAAAGATGCTTTAGTTTTATATTGGATAAGAGCTCAATCTGCATCAGCTTTGAAAATGTAATAGACACACATTAATTGTTCCCCCTCCCGCTTCCCCTCCCCCTCTCCCTTTTGTTGACGTTTGCGTTTTATATTGACTCAGTCTTTGAGAAAACGGAGGGGGGCGGGGGTTGGGGGGGGGTAATGTACCTTGTTATGATCGTAGGATTGATTGCTACACTTTAGTGCTAAAAAAGTTGCTTCCAGACCAGCAAAATTGGTGTCGACTTCATAATGGAATCATCAACATTTTAATTGAGATATATATCTCAGTTTTGATACGGCAATTGGCAAAGAACCTGCTAAAGCATGACAGTCTCGACAGAAAATGTCGCCTTCAGATCGATTTAGAAATGTTTTGAAGAATAGGACTGAAGTTATTATCTAAGTAAGAAATGCTCACACACTCACACACACAAAGAGACATACCGACCAGACATTAAATATTTTCCCATAAATCTGGATAGAAAATGGGACGTTTATAATAAATA
Source organism: Apostichopus californicus (assembly GCA_020650975.1). Classification (NCBI taxonomy): domain Eukaryota; kingdom Metazoa; phylum Echinodermata; class Holothuroidea; order Aspidochirotida; family Stichopodidae; genus Apostichopus; species Apostichopus californicus. The sequence goes on along the minus strand of JAIPMN010001538.1, from coordinate 7,224 downwards.
AGAATTGGACTTAAATTTCTTTGAGATAGTGATGCTATATATGTGTCATGTCCTCCATATATTGAACTTTCATCGTAAACGTCCCAGAGGCTCTCAAAGTTTGTTGGGATTCCTCTAACTTTAGGCATTAATTGACAGCAATATTAGTAGCTCCCACCTCTCATGCTCTCACACCCTTGTTTAGAGGATGCTAGAGGAAGGACTACAAGTCCATTGGAGGCCAATTTTCTTCACTCATAATATAACACTATATGCCTCTTCCTTTCATTTGAAAGTCTAATTCTGCCTTTTGTGTTCTTTTCATTACCATATCAATGCATATAGACAGGTGGCCACTGCTTACAAGGTGCTTGGGCTCTTCTGCTTACTCTACTCCCTCCCTCCCTATTTGTGTACAAGGATTTATTAATTGTGCTGTCCAAACTTCTTTTCTCTTCCCCCCATTGTATATACTGAGCTGCTGTATGTAGTATGTATCGTCAAGCACACATACAGACAGTCACAGTGGCTGCCATGACGGAGAGATATGGAGTAAATAATAATTACTCGGTTTTTTATTGGGTTTTATTAATCAGAGGAGGAGGAGAAGGTAAAAGCTGAGAGAGGTTCCTGTGGTAGTACTTGTCAGTTTGTATTTGTGAAGGGTCATTGCACTTCAAGTCACCTAATTTTGTTTTTTAACAGAGAGTGTGATATTTGCAACAAAGATTGGTTTTAGGCCGTGGGCTGATCATAAACTGTGGCGAGAGAGAGAGAGCAATATATATTGTTTGGCAAGTTTTAAATCATCTGACAGAGAGATGTAGAAATTAGTTCACGTTGATAGTAATGTGACCAATTATCGAACACTTATCTCCGTGATGAATCGTTGTTTAGACAACCAATCGTTGAGTTTGATACACTTGATGGAGGAAGCATGATGATAAAGATCCCCAAAACAAGCAAATCAGTTTTGCGAGGGGAGATATCAGTTTGAAAATGATTGGAAAATACGAAGAGAATACGAGTAAATTAAAAAAGAATCGAAAGGAAATGAATTGAAAAAAAATAAAAAATGAGTTTAAATGCCAAAATTGTAGAGAAATTAGAAATATATTTATAAACAAAGGGAGAAACAATGTATGATTTACATGACAATTATTAAAGAAAGGCTGGCTTAAGTCATCTTGTAGATGGGGGGGGGGGGGTGAGGGAATAAACAACTGTTTTCATCAGTTGGATTCAGTTATCTGTTATCAGCAGTATGCTCATCAATTTGAAATCAACTATCTTGCTGAAAAATTTGTAAATTTAGATAAAAAAAAGGTCTAGAGAAAACTGGAGGGAAAACTCAAACAAATTTAAAGTTGAAAGGAAAACAAGCCTTTTGTGATTCACATAACAATGTATTCCATACACCCCGTCACAAATTTATTTTGTGTAAAAGTAAGTTGGCCTGACGTTTCGATCCTAGTAGGATCTTCTTCATCACGAAGAAGATCCTACTAGGATCGAAACGTCAGGCCAACTTACTTTTACACATTCTATTACACAGGCTCTCTACAGTGGATAAGCAGTTTGCTAACAGTTTTATTTTATTTTGATACAAATTTATTTTGACAATTTTCATACTCTGTGTCCTGTCCTTGATTATGCTCTGATGCAAACATTGTGTCTGAGGTTTTTGTACTTTATAACAACAAAATGCACAATAATGCTGTCTAAGCCCCCTCCCCCTCCCCTGTTTAAAATTTAAGACAATGGAACGTCCAGAGAAAGAAAATTCTATATTGAGGGTGGAGGTTAAAATATTTATGCTTGTTGAATTTGGAATACATATTATATATTTATACTTAATTAGTAACATATTTGGATAGGGGAGGAGGTTGGGGAGGGGGTAGAGGGAAGGGGGCAGCAGGAGTGCAGGTGTAATGTACTCCTGACGATCTTTAAGTTTCTAAATTGTTGATTGACAGTAATATTACATTTTGCTGTGTGATTCTTATTCTTAGAAAACTATTAAACCAGCCTTATTGGATATAACGATATTTTTGTTGCAAAATTTCCATTAAGTTTGGTAGTTCTGAACGGTAATTGCATCATTTGAATAAGTGAGAATGTCGGACACAAAGTGTTCTGGTCCATGCATTGTCTAGATTGATTCGTAAAATATCTTGATCAATAACAAATGTTAATAACCAACAGAAATGGGAGTGGTAGGAGGGCGAGAGGTTTTGTATCCTGTCACACTGAATTTACAAAATTACAAGTGACATTTTCATAGTGTAAAAATGAATCATCTTGTCGGTATGGTAATGTTTAATATTTAAATGTTAAATCATTAGTGAATGGAAAGTTCTACATTGCAGGCATAACTGGCTGCTTTCAGTAACCGATCAACTTGTGTAGCAAGAACGATGGTTTTGAATCTATATCTTGTGCTGTACTAAACTGTCTGAGCTCCTCCTCCTCCTCCTCCTCCTCCTCCTCCTCCTCCTC
>JAIPMN010001537.1:15550-37415 GCA_020650975.1 Apostichopus californicus | reverse complement strand
TATATACACACGTTGCATATGTATTCCTTATTTCATGGAAAGTGTTTTTTTAATAGACATGAAATATTCCTTCCGAGTTTGTTTCCTTGACCTTTCCAACTGACGTAATATGTTCAGATATTGTTTCTTTGTATAATTATATCACGTATATATAAATAGATACAGCCGCGATATATGCACGGGTGTGAAGTATAACTCCCGGTTCATATTGAAGTGTTGTTTGTGATTGTGACCACGACTGTCTTGGGAATACGTGTGACAGGTCGACTCGACCAATTACATCTGTTGAGATTTCTATCCTGTATTCACGGTGTTGAGTTTCACAGCTGGCCTCTGTCCTTAAAACTAAATCTGTCATGGCAAGCTGACGTGGTAGGATTGTCCAAGAAATTACTTTTAGTATACACACAACTAGACTGTCTGTATTCATAAATTCTTACACATAGTGTGTGTATTATAGCTGTATTATGTTGTGGAATCTATGGAATTTTATAACCTTTATAATCTTTTCTAGTTTTTGACGGTATAGCATATAGCAGAGGAAATAAATATCTTGTTATTAAAGGTTATAAGCGTAAAACGGCGCTGGTTACTTTCATTGTTTCATTTGTCATGTAGCTACTGCTTTGGTTTCGTATTAACGCTACGTCATGTCTCTTATCGCACGGATGGTGCGAAAAGCTGGCACTCTGCCTAATCATTTCATGGAAATGAGAAAACGTGCGCCTAGTAGCATCCTACATGCCAATCAATACAACTGATAAAGGGTTGGATAAGTCTCATACGGAAGCTTGTATACCTTGTTACAAATGCAACGAGTTTCGAAATTCTGCAAAAACACTTATTCAACCCAATTATTTGCATTAAAGGTTCAAGTTGCACTTGTAGAAGTAAAATTTCAACTAACGGGGAAATGGTTGATAAATGAAATTAACAAAGACGTTTTCTCATCTTTGTCAATAGTTTCTCTGTTCGTACGAAATCAAACTTAACTTAATTTCATATCGAACGAATTACGTTTTGTTTCATATTTCAGACGCCTCAATATCAAATGTTATTTCGTTGTACACATACAGTATACGTTAGGCATTCTCCCCATGGGTTGGTTTACGACATGCAGCCTTTTGGTCGTTTTATTAACATTTTTGAGTGCCTTGCCCTTCGAGGTATTGCTACAAAATCTAGGTAGCTGAAAATGAGGTTAATGAAGACAAGGTTTGAAGAGTTTTCAGGTCGAAACAAGTTTTCGATCCTCGCTAGATGTAGAAGATCTTGACATTTGTCCCATTTTGTTAGAAAGAAAGTGGACGAGTTCGAATTGAGGTTAATTTAGAGTTAACGGTATCGATTAGCTGACTTGCAGTGTTTATTTGAGTGAATGATATTCGCTGCAAAATTTCTCCGTCCACTTCATACTACCCGAAGTGTACTCTTAATACGATTTTTTTATTGGAATATACGTATGTACCGTACGATATTATGAAGAATTAAACAAGAATCTTTAAACATTTGTATTCATCTCCAAAAAAACAAACCAAAAAAAAACAATTGGCGCTAGTATATATGCACCCACTAAAAAGAGTTAGCTGAAAATCCAGCTTGCTTTTATGTGAAAGGTTTCGTATTTCTCGAATAGAAGTGGTATCTATCATAAAACAACTACTAACTTTCATTATTTCGAGTTATCCTCTACCATGAAAATAATATAATTTTTTTCACACATCGATAGTTCTTGATCGTAACCAGGTGAAATTCTTCACAATTCACCCTGAAAGTAAAGACATCGAAGGACATTGACAGGTCTTCGAATCATCAAAGCTATAACTATCTCCTCTCTGTTGTGCTAGAAAATAAAATTGCTGCATTTGTGAAACATAGTACACCATGTTCATGTCACTGCATGGTGTCCTTGACACGATAACATAATTATTCAGTCCATATGACTGTATGTGTCTTGTTTTTGCGCGCCGCTATTTTTAAACTACATCCAGTTGAGACAATTTTCTTCATACTGTATTTGCATGTCCTGCTTCAATGCACTTACGATTGACAGTATTAATATCCTGTTTCTATCAGAAAAGGGGTGCTATATATATGTGTTCTATCAGTACGAGTGCTTGGAAGCATGATATGGGAGGAGAGTATCGAGGGGTATTAGCATATTTAAATTGCCCCAAATGGCTGCTAAACTAAGCAACCCTGTTGATTATGCAGAGAATGGTGTATCTGGGGTTGTGTAAATTATGTCTATGATCATGATCTTTAAGTCATTGTAAATTATGATTATGTATACAGCAGTTGCAAAGTGGCGACAATATATAGTCTTTGGGTACTTTAAGTGAAGCTCTCACATCGTTGCATATATGAAATTGTACAACATATTTACTGTATATATATAGGCTAGATAAATATAATGTTATTTATATGTAGAATGGTCTTACAGATAGAGTTCTAGCCGTACCTTGCCTCAAAGAAGACCTTTACAACTTCGTTATCACAAATGATGCGGTACATTAACAACACTATAAACATCATGAGCTATATATATTGACAGCAATGATTTGCAGTCCGCACGCGTTGCCTCATGTGTTATCTTTGAACGGGCTTACACAAATACACACTCCATAGACCTATATACACATGTGGTGCATAGTTTAGCTAACCGTTGATGTTATGATGGAATTATCAGTTAGATCCTTGTGTTTCATCTTTCCGTATATGGCTTACTTAATTTTCTTTCAAAGTGTTTTCTAAAAGTCATCAACGTTGACATCAGATTTAACATGTTTTGATAAAAGCCACGCTGTACATCCACAGAAGATGAATATGACATTTCGACGTCCCCGTAGTGGCGTTCATTACAACGCATAGCTTGTTATTACTTTCGTATACGGGAACAATAATTCTTCGTCACGTAAGGTTTAAATGAAATGAATTAACCTCGGAGGACAACTTACTTAAGAGTTTGTGACAGCTTTGCCGAAAACACGCAGCCGTCATGACGAAATAAAATATCCTAAGTTACAGGTTTTTTCGAGTTTCCTTTTTTTTTATACCAAATTATTGTAAACAAGATGTATTAAAACAGAAAGCAACAGCACATGACATGAAACGTCGAATTGTAACTCTCAGTTTACGGTCATCGCTAATTGAGAAAATGAGGCTTATTTTCTCCCTTTTCATTTGCAAACCGCTACACGATGTGCGAAGTATTCAAAGTATATAAATATAAAGTGCACATTTGTTGGTGACCAGCATATAGGGCAACACAATCTTGGAACGTGTTGTTTTGGCAATCAGCCCGACAATGAAATGTAGAAAATGAAATGCGACCAAAACATAACATTTAGTATTTTGGAGTGGTGAGAGGGGGGGTGGGGGGGGGGGTGGTTTGCAGATAATACACGTATGCACATAGAGAAAGCATCTGATGAATAAGACTCTTATATTTCGAAAATAAAATAAAGCCTACCACGACAGAGAATCATTGAAAAAGACATTTAAATTGCATACCGTTATATGTCTTTGCACCTATTGCGAAAACTGTTTGAGGAACACTAAAATGTTTATAACTGAAATGTATATAAAACATCTTTCTGCCTAATTCCGATAACATTGCTTACCTCATCTCATTGCGGTCCACAATGGCGCTATATGGTTTTATGAAACTTTCCGTTTTGACAGTTTAGGTTGGATATTCATTGGTTTAGAAAACAGTCACACGACCCGAGAATACGTAGGAGAGCGAAGGTATTAGAAACATATATATAAAAAAAATATATATAAATGATACAGGCCTATATGTAAATAAATAACTAGTTTCAAATTTACTACGATCCACATTGCTGTACTAGGTTATATAGCATCTGTTGCATATACAAAGTGCGTTCTGATGTCGTGAACATCAACATTATTTATATTGTTGCAAACATGTCATCTTTACTTCCTTATAATATTAATAAATAATATTTTAATATTTAACTGTTCATGTGAGATAAGTCATCAAGAGAAGTAGAACAGCTGATTTAAGGTTTCCTTGAAATATTGAATGATTTATTCAATATTTACACGCCGTCGATCCAATTTCAGTTATTACATAAATGATGTTTGACAACCGATGCATTTTAATCCGTTTTGATCATGTCCACGCGACATGTGTTGTGATGGATGACATAGTAACATACCATAGATTTTGATGAACTAAAGACGAACTTTTCGTCGTTTCCCGGCTGGGTCTTCTCCTCTGCCACTTATAGACAGAGATTTTGAGACGTATATGTTTGACAATGTGGGTCGAAAAGAGAAATCTTGTATACCTGACGATGTGGCAATCATGATCAATGTTTGACTCCTGTTTTGTGCTCAGTTTCAAACTGTCGAGGAAATCTCAGAGTTTAACAAAATAGGAGGATAACATCGTACCGGCTGATTTCTACTGGGCGGTCTGTTACATTCTGGAACTTGTGGCTAAATGACTTGTACATCAAAAATTATTTCTGTATGATCAAACCGTTTCATCTAAAATGAAAAAATATAAATATTAAAAACAGAGGACAGAAAGATGTGTATAACATATATTACATTGGTGGTATTTCAGGGATCTTAAGGTCGAATATGGTCGAATATTTAATATGAAGACATACACCAAACCAATAAACACGAAAGTCACGAAATATGTTATTCCAGTTTTGTATTTTGTGTCAAAGCAAGTGCGAGAATGGGTCGTTAGTTTCCGAACCAAAAATCGAAACGTAATATTTGTCAACATTTCTTTCATAGGTTTATGTGAAATCTCCCATTTATCAGCTAATTGCACCTTTCTGTGATAACATAATTAAATAAATCATGGCGTTGTTATGCATATAGTTAAACGTGATATTACACGTTACGAGAACGTCCTTATACTGGTCACTGGTGTGAATCTACTGGGTACTCGGGAGGACAGTTTATCATTTGTGAAAGTTTAGAAATAAAAGAGGCCCTACCTACTGCTTTAATGTGCTCATTAACAGATTTTAGTAGTCGTAAAAGAAGCTATAAATTAGTTAATTTCGATGTAGGACTGATTATACGCCACACCCTGCGTTATGTTATAGGAGTGCCTGCTACTAAGTACGTACACATGATGTATAGTTGAGGTATGCATTTGCGTAGCGCGCAAGTCACGTTGTGATTCATATACTCCCATAAACATTACTCCTAAAGATTTATATCTTTCGAGCATGGTCATGTACATTCTTACCCAAATCCGCAGTAGAAAGTTACGACTAGTTTCCACCGTCAATGATCGCCCTGAAGGAGTTGAAATATTATTTGGGGGTTTCTTAATGCGCATACGAAAAGACCCATAAAACATGTCCTAGAAGTATAGCAACGTCTTTTAAGTTCGGAAATGTCTTTTACTAGCGTGAGTATAACTGGAAATATACGTTTGGAGCTTTGACGCGTAAAGTGAAATTTATTGCAACGACGCGGTGATCGTGTTATCTATATTAACCGTCTATGACTGTGATCCATCCATAGTGGATGAATTGCTATCACTAACTTTAAGAATATGTCGATAGAGAACATTATGTCAATCTCACTTGATAATATACATGAAGGCTACCTTCATCCTGCATAAATATATATCTATCTATCTATATTATAACGATGTCAAACATAGCACTTCACAAGCTGGCATTGAATATTGAACACGTTTATCTTTTTATATCTTGTAATTCATATTTATATCAATCCCATTTCTATAGTCAATTGCTATATTCCGGATTTCCGTGCAGATTCACCTCTTGTCTCAATGAGCGTGTGTTCGGCCATCGTTTGTTAATTATGGCCAATAATATCACCATTATCAGCATGTGGCAACGATAGTAAACTATAACGCAAACGTCCGATTTGAATTTTCGCCCGACTAAGTGTCTCTAGCGTCGAACTAGTCAGAATGAGTCATCACATACTTAAGTGTGCATTTCATGGTTTGATGACGCAGCGCCTAACACGTGTAGCATAAGATGTGCAGCCTGGCGAAGTGTCATCAACAGGGCAAGTCTATGTCATTTGTCTGTACTATAGGTCTTCTAATTACGCTCAGGATATTTATAGTTATCAGTCTCCTCTCGAAAGTTGGCCAAAAAATGTCCGACGGCGAACAACTTACGAGAGAAAATTAAGAGAGATAGTACAGAGTAAGTGCGTGTGTGCATAGTTAAGGTTTGCTAAATTGACTACCGCTGTAGGCTGTATCAAGATCCTATACTCTTAGAGGATAGGCCTATAGCGTTTATAACAAGAACACTTTAAAGTTTGACCGGCCAAGGTGGGTTTACATTACGAAAATTGAATTGATCTCCCGATATCCTTTGGGATATTCTGTAGAAAAGTGCAATGAACGAAAGCTATATTTGGCAGTTGGGATTGATTAAAAGTGGACTTTTCACAGCTATATATAGTTGTTTCAAGTAGGTGTATTTGTATACTGTATAACATCAATCATGCACTTGGTATTTTCTGATCGTAAATCGGAGCTGGATCACTGATTTCACTGACGTCTGGGTACACTGGGCTTCTGACCAGTCACTGAATGTTTGCTTTATATTTACATAAATGCGAAATTTAAAGACATTAAAATGCATAGCAGAATGATCTGTAACCCAGATTAAGGAAAAGAGAAAAATGTTCGAAAAGTTCCTGATTTTCAAAGTACTGTCCAATTATATCTTATGAATACAACTGTATAGAATTAATCTATGTTCATCCTTATGAAAGTATTTTCCATTTTCAAAGTGGAATGAAATGCCGAATAAATTCATATATTGATGCAAGATAGCCCACAACATGCATTATTTGCTCGTCAACATGTTAAAACAATGCACTTCCATCGTTTGCAGACAGTTTTGTGTCATAGAGTTAACAGATCTGTGCTATTAACTTTGCATTTTGAAAGCTTTTTTTCTTCTTCTATGCAGTGATCAATAGGTTGGCTGGTGTTCGCTTTACATTACTTTTGTTCATTAATAACACTATGTCAGTGACCTTAATGTTAGTAATAACTTTTAAGCCACCTTAATAGCAAATACTCTGACACCTCAAGAAGCTCAATACCCGTTTTATACGTTGATTGAAATCCATTACTTCAATTTTGTTTGCCTTTTGTTTTATCCAAAGATCGAAGTTCTCAAATTTCACCTTTTTCTTTATGCGAGGTAATCGCTTTGCACCGATATATAACTGTCTGCAACTGCGCTTGCGAGAAAACTCGATGACAAATTTAATTTTAATCGCTTGATTGTATTACAGCGGTGGTCGATGCATAGCTGAACAGGATATCCACTCTTATGATTTGATTCTAGAGTGTTCTGTTCAAAGATGATTCCATGGTATAATGAACATAATGAATCACGTTGACCTATTTAATGATCTATATTTAAACTGTTCATCCAACTGCTGATGCCGTCGGTAGATGCCAAATGCCTTAAGCGTTAGATGAGTAACATATAAATAGAATATATACAGGGTTTATGGACGATCGTATTTTATGTGTTAGTCTAGTACGATGGCCTCTGCAACACATGTAAAGAGGTAGTATCTTTTCATAATCTTTTGTTTTTCTTTTATTTCTCCTTGAGCTTGAAGGTTGTTGGTCGTTTTTTTGTATGACGTCACGCCTCTGCGCATGTGTAATTGCTACTTTCGCTTTAGCGCAGACGGGACATTAGGACAGTGCATTTTGTGTTTTCACTGTTATAATGAGATGATTGTTTAGTTCATAAATAAGCGAGTGTGGATTTAAGGACGATTGCATCACTGCTATTTTGAAGTAGGGTCTGCTTGCAGCACCAGATAATAATTAGTTTTCCATTATGCATACATGCAAGAGATAGCCTAGGTCGTTCACTGTATGACGTCATGTTTTTCAGCGTGTGTATATACTTTGTTACTTGATAGTGGGCTGCATGTTTTGTCTATTCTTTATGCGGAAAACTATACATGACGTTTGAACATTTTATTACAATTTGTAAAATGTCAGAGCGCATGGCGTGTACATTTGATTGGTTGGCAACTAAAACCACTAAATGTGACGTTATGTAATGTGTGAAGGAATAGGCAAATGGATGTTCCATGTCAAGGAAGATCGTCAAACTTTCGTTTGAACTATCATTGCTAGATTTTTGAACGATTATTCCCTAATGACGTTTGCCCATCACATCATTATACAGACGTACCATTGTACTCTCACATTACCGAAGTTCACGAAAGGGTTATTTCAGGAGAATGTGGATATGCCACCTAGATCATTTTCTTATTGATTTTTTTTTTTATCATATTTTTTTTTATGAATATTTTGTTTTTTGCCTAATTCAAGTTTTCAAACTATTTTATACTAGACAATATTGACCATATACATAAGAGAGAAACTAGTCTGTCGATATATCACCATATATGTGATTGGCAGAGTCCCGAGGTGTTGCGACGCACTCAAAGAGTTAGCGACAGCTTCCCTGGCAGATGAAACTTGATAACACACTCCAAAATTTGATGTGATTCCCTTGAGAACTCTTGTTAATTTAACTTTCCTTTTTTGCCGCAGTCTTAACAGCTCGTTGTATTCCCCCCTTTTTAGTTAGAACCTTAGAGCACATTTTCTTCTTGAAACATTTTTAGTGTTTCGGTTGAGTATAGTAGGGGCAATTTTCGAGGGTAATATATGTATATGAAACATGAACATATTAACCCCAGGGAATTACAGCCAATTATTGGCGAAGAAATGAATCCAAACGATAATTGGACATATTCCAAAAAAAAATTAACTGTTGTCATTTCATGTGTAAGTTTTCTTGAATGGATTTTCTATCACCATGGCATCGCTTTAGGGAATTTTTGATCTGGATGTATTTTGCAAAAATGGAAGTTGAATAGGTTTCCGGTCTTTATCCCAATATTTGTGTTCGATTTTGTTGTTTCAAACAATATATACAAAAGAAAATACGCAATTTTTAAGTCAATTATAAAGAAGAATATTTTGTGATGGAATCTTTCAAAATCTTTTTAGGGGTGTGTTAAGTTAAGTAATCTAGAAGACTTAACGAAGAGACCAAGCAAAAAGAGAGAGACAAAAGCAAAATATAATAAAATAACAAATAAAAAAAATAAAAAATAGGCATGCAAATCCAGAAGGATCCAATAACAGCAAGAATACACAAACTTCAAATGCAGCTATGACCTATGAGGCTATGACATCACATCATTCTACAGTACCTTAAGTGTGGTCGTTCAAAAATCAAGAAGTTTCACTAGACGCCGAAGGTGGTATTAAGCCTTCAAGTAGCAAATATGTGCGGGGTTTTTTTTTGGGGGGGGGGTGGGGGTTGGATTCACTGTTGTCATGTGGTTATATATAAGTAAAAGAAAGAATATATCTACAGGTGTAAGATATGATAAATGATAAAATTGCAAGACCGTATATAGTAAGTATTTTTCCGGTTGCTATCGAGATGTGCAATATTTGGTCCTAAATTATCTGAAAAATGATCCAATTTTCATGAAAGATTTCTTGGTTTCTCATGACGTACTTGTATATCAAAGATATATATCCGTGTCAAAGCCTTTTTCTAGTCTAAGGAAATGTTAGTGATAACAGCACGATGCCTGTCTAGACTGAAATCATTGTTTGACAGGTAAATTGACGAACGCCAATTTCGCCGATGACAGAAAACAGAGACGAAAAAGTATATATACTGGGCGCAGCTCTAATGTTCGGTATCGTTTGGATAAATAATATCAGTCACATTTTAAAGAAGGGAACAAATAAAATGGTGGCAAATTAAACAAGGACAGATATGGACTAACCCGTTTCGGGAATCCCAGTTTCCGGTGTGTTGTGTGACACATAGTTAGAGTTAACAGTAAAGTAGTATAATTTGTATGAAAAGTAAATCAACATGTCACACATGGCATCGTAAATAAGGCAGACTCCTTAGTGATTTTTCTCCTAGCATTCGCTGAAATCATTACCCAAGACTCGTTTCCAATCTGGTATTGCAAAATATAATTGTGACTTAATAATTATTACTGATTTTTCGTTTTTTCAATTGTTATTAAAACAAGAAAAAAAAAATCCCATGTTGTTTGATGGTAGGAGAGATTTTATCAGGCTGGATGTGACGTTGCAAATCTAAAAAGATATACTTGTTTATGTTCCTTCATATTCATATATCCAGATGGAAGAATGAAAACTTTAATTGTGTCTGGTATTATTTATATATTTAAGAAGTAAATCCTCCGAAAATAAGAGACAGCACCAATGAAGCAATCCGGAATCTACCAAATATGAACGTGAGGTCTTGAAGGACAATTTGAGACTAAGAAACAAACAAAATTGTTTTAAACGAAATCATCGAGTCATTTCAAATTTCATTTAATAACTAATAGCATACAAATTCAGTCATACATAATGCATAGTGTAACGACATTATCGGTAGATATATAGTTCCACATGTAAGTGTCCATTGAATGTTATCAAGTTTGCCGACCCCCATATATACTTATGATTACGAATGTAACTTGACGTTACCTCTACTCTACACGTGTTTCTTTAAGTGGCAACATTGTTCTCTGACAGTGTTGATTAACAAGTACTATTCATTAAAGCGGAAATTATAAGGTATATGGTACATTTATCATATTTTTTTTGTCATTGTTCAATATACTATTAAGAGAAAGCGATAAATTATAGGACTTTTTTCTTCCCGGCAAGAAGCTCTCGGATGACGCGGTAACTCGGCTGAAATGTTTATATGAATTGATTTTGAATGGGCTTGTAAACACCTTTCTGTGCTCTGAGATTAATTACGATGAAAAGTGAAGACAGATAAATCTCTTCGCTAAGTTCATGCGATTCATCAGTCAATGGGTATTAGAAATGTTTCCAAGAATATATAAAAAAAGATGAAAATAAAGAAAAAGGGAGGAGGAGAGGAGGAGAAAGAAAGAACAGAATTGTGTTGCAGAAAAGCGAGGCCCTTCAATGGGAATATCTTGTAGTGGTGTGGTATGGTAAACGATAATGCAACATGAAAAATTGAAAATTTCTCAGCGTTTTTCAGGTTCAAACACAAATTGTTTGACGTCGATGTAATGACTGGTAATGTTACGGAACATTTTCCATGCATATGTTAATGAAAAGTTGAATGTATAAGATATTTTATCTAATAATACATAGACAATATGCTATAGATATTGTCTAAGTTGCATTAATTAGTGGAAAATGTTTGTTATGTGTGTAATTGATTAGTTATTAAGATTATATAGTTATGTAGCTGGTGAAGAACACTATATGTTCTAGTTAAACAGTACCAAGCTATTCGCGAGAAATTTCCCAACTTCATAAAGTAGTAATACTAATTAAATATGAATAATGTACTTCGTAACATAAACTATGTGATAAACAAGAATCGATATAAGTAAGATTCCATATATATTCGTGAAAAGTTGCAAGCTGCTTCTTTTGTTGTTACCTTCATGCAGTTCCTGTGTCGTTTAATTTGATTGGTTGAAAGTTCATTCAGTAACTGATTAGATGTTCTGTATTCGTTGGAACTCGGGCCCATCTTGCTCTTTAAGATGCATGCTTATTCGTATCATCTGTATTAAAAGTCGCCTGCTATCTACATACGTCAGAAGTCCTAACTCTTTCTAAAAAGCCCAAACAAACAAATATACATTAGCTTCTACTCCAGTACAGTCGTTTAGAGAATTCACAGATCTGCAGGTCTTTTGTATTTATTTATTTATTTATTTGAGAGCTTTCCACTTAGTATTGGCTTTTAAAACTTTTTGGAAGCGTTCTGGGAACGAAGAGGCAAAGTCATATTTTTATCATCATCCCACGGAAGGCTATCGTTTAAACATGGATTTGACTTCAGTGGTAGAAAGCAGAAAGACATTGAAGAATTACATAGAGCTCTGTTTATCTCATTTGTATAACTTGACCTGTTCAGGGTATATGCAGCTCACTTGTTATTACTCTTGAACAAATCGTCGCATTTTGGGGCCAATATACTGTTGATCTACCATTCCAACCAATGCTTCTCATCAACTACTTTTCTCCCAAAGTTTATTTACCCGTCACTGAAAATGGCGTCTGGATGGAACATTACCAATGATACATCTTGCGACAAACGCATGCAAACTCGTTTCACGGGCCTCCTCAAGCTAAAACTATGGAGTGGCTTGTGTAACTTATTATGTTTCCCGTAAAGCAAATAGCCTACACTCAAAAGTACAGATATGTTAGTTAAATGTCGGGTGGTATGTTTACTATACCTCAAGAAACGTGGTCTCTTTCTTTAAACAAGTATGAAGACTTAGGTTAGAGTCGGATTATCCAATAGACATATAAGACAAATGCCTTTGACTCCCAAAGGTCAAGCGGCCTGCATGGACACTTCCCTGCAGGCTGTTGTGGGGATCTTGCCCGCGAAGGGGGGGGGGGGGAGGGGAGGGGGAGGCCGGTATGGTATCTTAGGGTTCTAGCACTGCTTAACCTTTAGGACCTATATCTTATCTAATAGCAGACTGATTAATCAAACTTGTAGCTAAATTAACAAGTATATTCTATGTGCTGAAACTGCTACTATAATGAGGTGCTTGCAGCTAAATGCACCACTGTCCACACGAGAATGACGTCATATTTGCCTCCATCACACCTCACCACTGTCTTCAAACGGCAAAATACACTTCATACCATTGATGTGGGAGTATGTATACAAGTCCCGTCAGTGAGTAACAAGTTTGATTGAACTGTTTCATCCATAAACTCGGCATTACAACTAAGCAAAACATCAAATCACAATACCTTACACAGACGTTATTAGCCACATAGGTTTCGTAAAATGTCGGCAAATTGTCATTGGTTTATATGCCTATAGGCCTACGGCACCTGTTGTTCATTGTTTACTACTATCAGCAGATGTACTTGAGGGGTTCATTGTTTTAATAAGCGGAAATCTTGGGATACGTTATCTCACAGGGGTTGAAATGTATTCATAAAAAAACAAATCAAACTCATCGTCTCCTACTTAAGGGACCCATGTTTGTCTGTTTCTGTTTCTATACTTTTAATTATCCCATTCGCTTTAAGTAGAAATGAGTTACTGTAAATAAAGATACAAAAGTATTGCTATAGGTTAAATAGCATCTGGTGTTTCTTTATGTTAGAATCTTCTTCAATACGGTTCAAGCTGTTTTCATCATTTGAAGCAATGTGGCTTAGCAATCGGGAGGTTCCGGGTTCGATAACCGGCCGGGTCCGGTTTTTCATTCAAGAGCAATCTACGGTTTTTCCCATCTGAACTGATTTTCTAAATTGAAAAGGTTCCAAATTTGAGTTAAAAAATGTTAAATTGGAAGCCACCCGACGTGTTAGTTGTAATCCATAAGCGCTTTCGGGTTAATCCTACATTTGCGGTCGCTTAAGCGTGGTAAAAATAACTGATGATTATTATTATTATCCTTGGTGTTCCCGGCTATGAACCCATGAACCTGTGAGGTCATTACAATGACTTGAGGGGGATTCCTAGAGTTCTTCGCTAGTTGTTAATTGACAAATACGACACTGCTATATTTCTTGAATCCTATTTATATTAATCCAGATTCGAAGTTCTGAAAGTCAATCACTGTAACACTCTCTCAGCGACCTCTTCGTAATGAAAACATTCAGTGAATGTGCTCGTACATTTGCTCGTATGTTGCTATGAAATATGATTGAGTATTATGAGAATTTATGTTATGTTTTCATTTGTTTCATGCTATCAGTTACACAGGACAGAGGTAAGTGTTTATTTAATCTTTCAAAAGAGTCCTCGCTATCTGTGTGAGTCACTATAGTCTCTAATATTTAAATGTCAGATAGCTAGGTACACTCACTTGCTTCTCTGATTTTATGTCCTTTGTTGCTTTCGTGTATATCGCGTAAAAGAGCGTGTTGTCTTTGAACCAAAATACAGTCTGTGGTTAGAATTTGAACTTTTCGTTGCTCAATGATAGAGTATGTTATTGTAGGCAGATGGCTGGTTGTGTGTCATTTCTAAAAGTAATTGTCATATACAACCGTCTTCTACTCACGTCCATTTTAAACGTGCATGGGTACAGCAACACATAGCTGAAAGGTGTAAATATAACAGCAGTAATGTTCACATGGGACTTGATGAAACTGTATTATACGACTATGCTCTGATGTATATATATATATGGGAGATTTATTTGGGGAAGTCAGTGGATTTGAGTTTCATTAAACATAACAAAAAAAAATCGAAACATTCATTCAACTTTCAAATGTTCACCGTTTCGAGGAGTTATATTGCTTTTTATATCTAACAACATCTTTGTAATTCTTACTTTATATTTTGGATGTCGAAATATAGTTTGATTAGAGGGGTACGAATAATGCTTTGTTTCAAAAGTGACATGGTCGTTTTAAATGAACAGTATTTGACACACTCGCACTTGATTTATTCTTCAAACTGTTTGTTTTACAACACATGCCTATAAAAATTCAGTTTTTCTCATTTGACATAATTTCCTTATCTTTTTGATAAAATCCTTGAAGCACCTGTGACATGTAATTAAAAAAGACATTTATATTTGATTTTCTTAAACGATTGAAGGAAACGACCCTTATTGATTGCTTAAAGCCAAAGGAGGCCGGTTAATTTCACAAGGTGCTTATTTTGGTAACATAGAAATCTTATCAATAGGGTTCACAAAATTGAATATACATCTTAATAAATGCGGTAGATATGTCGTTGAATATCGTTATCTTGTACGGTAAGATGAGTTGTTCCTGACCACTCTATTGTCAAACCTAACGATCCTTTCTTCATTCCTGTTCCTGTGTATCTTCTTCGACATCACTTGAAACCAAAAATAATTGGTCTCTGCAGGATTCATATATATATATATCCCGCATGCTTGTTCCAAGGCAGCTGCATCTCGCTGCGACTAGCAACATTGTCTTACTACATCACCGCAGCGCTAAATGAGTCGGCAGTTTATGCCTAGCAGATGAACAAACAAGCATGTCAACGAACTGCAGGCATAGAGTCAACGATCTTCATTAGATTATCAAATGAACTGCATGGGCGATTCATCAAAGATTTCTCTGATCGGCATTGACACGAAAGTAAAATTGAATTGCAAGTATATGGTAATGCGGAATGGCGGAGTGGTCTGTAAGATACTATATATAGGCTATAAACTATGCGCAAAGATATATATTCACTATGGAAGTATACCTAAGGTATTGCTCTTATAGTGCTTTGTTTGCGCTGTTATGAAGATTAATTGGGTTTGATTTCTTGGAAGAATGCAGGCAAAATTATTCTGTTTGCAAATGAGATGTAACTATGCCATGAAAGGAAAACGTAAAAGGGAAGAACACTACGTGTTCAATGGAGAAATTTTCGTTCGAGAGAAATTGAGAGAAATATGTGTTTGTCTTTGAAGTGTTTGAGAAGAAGGAAGGTTCATAGAAAGTTGTATGCCCATATAAGGAAGCTTGCATGAAGACTCGTGATAAACGTAACTGGACAAGTATGGAGTGTCTTATAGCTTGTACAACACAATGTAAAGATACATGAATGAAATAATGAACCAAAACAACAGACAGAATGTAATACATAGAGACAGCAATGGCATCGGTGGAAAATAGACGGCTTTGCTCATACATGTCACAATTACGTCAGGAGAGAAAATTTATGTGGTCATAAAGGGACATAATTATCAAGGTAGCTAATTATTAAACCTCTGTACGTTATGGTTTCTATGGATAATTACATCCTTTATTTAAAGGTGATATGTATACATAACATTGAAAAGTAAGCATATCGGGTATATCGTTTGTATTATCAAGTTTGTACCGCATGTGTTAGAAGTAAAGACAGAAGTACAAACATTGCCCACTCGACCAAAGACCTGAACTATATATGTACAAAAAAAAAACAATAGAATGTAACGGTGTATGGAACTCGCCTTCACCTATATGCTTAAACGAACTCATCTTCTATTGATGAATCAATCCAAACTACCACACACAATGTGTAGACTTAATATAAACCTTTGTCACCCACTGACCGTGCACTGATGTTCGTTTGTCCATATACACGAGCTTGAAAAGTAATGAAATTTGTGTTAACGAAACAACACTTAGGCGATATTATAGAGGAGTCTTAGAAATTAATTTGATACTTTGATAGGGTCTTTTGAGGCAGCATTCTAGATAATATTCAGAAAGATTGAGCGACGTTGTTTACTTAAATTACAAGGCATTTTATAATATTTCTGCCATCTTGGCAAGCAATCATCGTTACTTATATAAGGCCATTAGGCGACCATCAGTATAAATACGAACAGAGATGTGTACCACACGCGTTGGTTGTCGTTAATTTTGGCTATACTCGTGTCAACTACTCGTAAAGTTGAGCTATTTAGTTTCAGCGGGTTTTAATACATTTAAAAAAGACGTTGCGAACTGTGTATATTAAATAAAAACAGCCTTCGTAGATCGACCCATAAACCTTTAGGTCCCCTATGACGATAGATTATCTATTCGGGAATGAGATTGCCAAGTTTCGCTTCTTCAGGCGGCTAAGATCGTTTGCCGATATAAAACGTGTTTCGTCCACGATTTTATATTGTTAGCAAAATCGCTGAGACAAGATGTTTTTTTTTAATATCGTCGTTGGGAAATTGGTCATTGGCAACATAAATTTTGTCCAGGCTATTCCATAAACAATATCAGGGTTGGAACTGAAGGCTGGAATACTGCCCAATACAGTTGATTGATTGAATGACGTCACAAGCATATTGAAATCACTATATGCCTACCAGTCTGAGGCAGAAAAACGGCCAATATAGTTAAAACTGCTGCACTTAAAATACAAGAAACTGACCCTTTAGGTTTCTTTCTTTCGCGTAAGTTTCTTTGTTAGGGAAGAAACAAACTTATATGTATCCATTTTGAATGAACACCTGGAGGGAAGTGCAAGTTACAAGCCATTCGGCTTCTCCCACGTAAACCATGTATGTAGCTGCGTAACGTTGTAAATTATCTGCCTTCCCGACCGAAATGTATCAAAAAACGAAAGTGAAATTATATCACGTGATTCCTTTCATTCTTGCAGTCTCATGCAGTTCGAGATTTGACGTATCGTATTTACTACCATCTCTCACGACCTCGTAACAATTTCATCACAATGTTTACAGAGGGCCTTCCAACTAATTTCGAACGTGTGTTCACAAATTAGGCCGTAAAGCTTTCAAATACACGGCAGAGGGAAGCCTTAGAAGCTAATTTAAGTCCTATTCATTTCCTGAGTGGCTTCATCTTGGATACAGAAGCAAACTTAACGCCAGAAAATGAGGTCACAAATATGGTGGAAGGCCGAAAGAAGTAGTTTATAGGAGAAACAGTTAAGATTCTTATGAAATCGTTAATCCACCGCTGGTGTATTTATGCCTTCGGCATTTGGCGTATACTTACTTTTTAATTTCAGAATCCAAAATTCTCTTGACCATACACTGCTGTCCAACGGACGGAAGCTTTGAAGGGGTCGTTCATTAGCCTAATTTCTACCACGTTTGGCAGATGTCGTGAATGAATTTTCTCCAAATTGTTTTCTAATGGAGAATTTCTCCAAGTGGATTGGCATTCTGTTGAATTATGTGTTATTACATAAGGTGTGAGTAGTCACTGGCTATAGCAACAACTATGCAGTATCAAAAATCGCTTTCGTGCGCATGTATGTTACTGTGTACTTGTTTATAATATATTATTGACTTCATGCCTGTACGGTGTCATTAATCAGTCGTAAACAAACAATTAACAAATTGATAATTAAATTGATACTGTAACGATATACACCACACATTACTTATGATGTAATGCCACTTTCTCGGAAGATCATTGGTACATACAAAACTGTCCAAATGACTTCGTTATTGGAGTTTGCCAATAATCGAGCAGTATGTGTGTTTTTTTTGCAAGTATCGCGAGGGAGCATAAGCCTGGTGGGTTGCGGCGGCAATTTGCGGGTCAGTTGAGATTAGACGTAGAAATATTTATACTGGGATCTACAGGTATCTTTTGTGTAAATAATATATCAATATATAGATATTTTATCGAAAAACAATGGGTTTTACCTAAATAGATATCCCAAATACAAATTAATCTTTTATTGACACATTGCATTTTAATTTGTTCTGACGTCACACCATAAATATGTTCCGTAAAGAGAGGTGGAAATATAACAGATAAAAAAAGACTGATGAAAATGTCACACTGGTTTAAAATTCTGTAGTGCGTTGAACTCCATGCACCACCACATATGATCAAGTAACATGTTTTTCTTAATGTTATTATCGATAAGTCGTTATTTCAATCGATAAGATCTAGCGTTAATCAATTCTTAAACTGAATATTTAAGCTACAAAGTGATAACAATCATTCGCATAATTTTTTTATATTTTTTTATTTAAAAGCAGCGACAGAAGGACTTAATCTCTAAATAGCGATCACAGTTTAAAGTCAACTCTATACATGGCTGTAGGCGGCTGAGTCGAATATTTGTTTAATGTTCCATATCTGATAGAGTACATTTCGGGGAAAATTGCCAAAGGGATATGAAAATAAGAAATTCACTTACGTCAGACAAATTTAAGAGATGGCTTGATCACTTGGGATTTACATCTGGGTCAGGTGAATGGAGATTAACTAGTAATATATATATATATATATATATGAAGATATATCATTGTTAATTTCGATTATTGTTAATTTCATAGTTTTGAGGAAGAAAAAAAAAGTTTTTTTTAATTGTACGTGATGTGATTGAGGACGTGTTTTGAAGGAATGCATATGAGAATATATTTTCCCAAAAATTAAAATTCATATTTTCTTCCTATAGGTGTAAAACCTGGGATATTGGCATAATCAATATTCAGGATTTCTTGTTTGTTGTAAAAAAAGGGGGATTTCTGTTAGATCTCCCTGGATAATCTGAAGTACAGTTCAGTAGCCTAGCAGCTGAAACCAATGAACTTTGAGAATCCTTCGGGCTTGGTCTAGCTAATCACGTATTGATTCACTTAAAGATTATTGAACATATAACATCATCTGTGACATGTAACAGAGGAACGCAATTAGTAAACAAAAGAATTCTGTTGACATTTGCGTATTCTTCTTTCGCTTTATTGTATTCAAGAAAACGAAAGCATTTCAAAATTGGATACATGCCTAATACAGCTTATAAATAAACCGCTGTCGTTGGAACTATATGCAAAGCTGTCAACCAAGGCAGTATAGTTAACTAGGAATAATTACATAATATCTATAATGTATAGGTATTGTTTCGACTATGAATTTTATAGATTTAGATGTATACAATTGTTCATATATTGATCACAGCAACTGTTGTCAAAAGGTTGGCAGTAGGGGCTGCAATCTCCATGCAGTTTTCGAGGAAAATCTACTTACAGGATTCTTAAACCAAATATATGGCATCGCATGATGTCCTGCGGTTTGGCTGCCTAAAATAGCCTATACCCTTTGTAAGCCAATTGAGTACGTGCAAGTGAGTAAGTATATTATTCATATTGATGTTATTTTTTACTTATATTTTCGTCATTATATGTACCTCTCACCTAGGTTGAGTTCTTGCGGCGTAAAATAGCCAAATCAGAAGCGGAAGGATCATCACAATCCATGAAAGAAAAGGTCTGTGAATATATTGCATGCTAATATTTGCACTGCACGATATGCATGCATGGGATCACGCCAAAGTTTTGCATGCAAACACCAAAAAATCTGCATATTCTCAAATTGTTTCATTTGCATATTTCGTAATGTTCAAGTGACTTAGACAGGGAGGTCATAAACTCTATACGTTCCATTTAATTGCAAGCAAAGTAGATCGAACAGATGCTCATAGATATGACGAGGTATAGACTGATGAAGATGTCTCATGTATTTCTCTGTATTTGAAATAAACTTATTAACAGATCAACAACCCTGCAGTATGTATACACTATACGAAACTATTCCCTTGCACGCCCCTTAAAGAAAATTTTGTATCCATAAATGATAATTACAATATCCATACATCATTGTGTTGTGACTTTCACTTGAATGTGCAGCAACTCCCCTGCTGTGATATAGCAAAAAATCCAAGACTTCTCTGATGTATTAAGTAAGTTAAATAGATATATATATATAGGCCTATATTCTTGTGAACCTATTGGTTCCTATAGGTATAATAAATACCTATAGGAACCTATAGGTATAACTTGTTGAAGTGATCCTGCGAATACACATGACAACTTTTTTTTCTGTATGAAATATATTTGATTTTCTATAAAGAATTCACCGCTTTAAAGGTTGAAGTGGCGGACTTTGTATGAATGAACCTTTTCATGCATGTAATTCACGTGTGCGTGCCGTTTGGTTCACTGCACTGTTTGGTGTTCTGCTTCACGTTATGGCACACACTCTTTGCATGTAAATATTAACAATGCTTCAATTGTATCCTATTACTAAATCTTGAGGTGTCACTGAGGTGACAATCGGCTCGTTTGAACCGCGGCGTCTATTTCGTATAATATTTAGCATATACGGTTCGTTAACTTAAATGTCAATGTACGCTAATGTGAGATGCCAAACTTGAAAGAGATTTTAGTTTTAATAGTCTTAAAATGTGAAATCTGTTAATATTTTGCGCATGCTCTTCCTAGTTTCCGGCCATGCCAGGTGATACATTTACAAGCATCTGTATCACACTGTACCATTCGTCGGAGCTAGAATATGTTTACGCATTGAGAAATATATATATTAATTGATTGGCTTTACTATTTCCCTTCTAAATAACAAAATATGTTAACAGAAAGAATTGCTTTTACATGGGCTGTTTATTTCATTTGAAGACCGGTATGTTTCGTAATTAAATGGTTCAGCGATAGAAATATTCTTGATGTACACGGTTACAATAACAATGAACTAAGATATAACAGAAATAAAAAGTGCTATTGATTTATAGACCAAATTTCAATAGGTTTTCTCCTGTCAAATGACGAATGTTTTGTTGTAACTTGTAAGTTCTAACTATTAATCACATAACTGTATAAGCCTTTGCATGTGTTGAAGTTTTACTAAACATTGTCATTAATGTCACATTCAGTTTATCCGCAGCATAATCTGCCATGTTTGATCCTTTTTATTACTTGCCGAAATACGTTTTCCTTCGTTGTATACCGTCTGTTTCTCATCACACGTTGTTTGATTACGACTACAGTAGTAGAGTGTAGTAGGCTGTCAGACGTTGCAAACCAGTTGTAAATATATGTACAGCCTATACACTGCCCAGTCTTATACTGCAATCTCATATACTCATTAATTGTCGCCCGAAAAATGTTGTCATGCTTCACAAATTTGATTGGCAGTTTCCCTGGGGCTTATGAGGAGCTGCATTGCTTGCATAGAGTCAGGGTAATATTAGCTATAGCATGCTCATAGACTTTCTGTAACAAACGAACTGGTTCTGTTGTTACGATATATAGTACAGATCTCTTACTAATCTATCGTCTGCATGTACAATGTACTTCATATATGCGCAGTGAAGCTTCAGTGTGTTTGCATGTACTGCAGTGTGTGTAGCTATACGTTATATAAAAAAAATCGCATTTACACAATCCTGAAATCGTACGTATGTATGTGTGTGTATGACTCGTGCTTTTTATTAGAAGAAAAATGTCCTCCTTATATTCTGAAGGACTACAAAAGAGAAAATATTCAATGTAATTTGTTCAAGGGGGGGGGGGG
>JAIPMN010001537.1:0-15539 GCA_020650975.1 Apostichopus californicus | reverse complement strand
GAAATCTTTTGAGACGCTGTGACTTCTTCGTCTCGGTGCATAGTGCGTCGTGAAAGGAGTATGAGAGGGACATGAATATGATACTTTGTGATATTCTTTTTTGTATACTATTATGGAAAATATTTAAGTAAAATAAGGAGGAAACTAGCATATTTTACCTCCTATAGTCCGAATAGCACTATGACATTAACATGCAAACATGACGTTTATATCAAGATATTTTTCACAAGAAACAAGATTGTTCGTAGGCTTTTTATGGAGAGTAATATCATTGGTTTTTCCCCCTCCCTTCAATACAACGTCAAATCAATTGGGGTTGACTAGACTGTAGTTTGACAATATCCTCTTACATGGATAGGTTTCGAACTTTACCGTTAACCTATAAGGACCTTTAAAACTATTCCAAGTCTAGTTTAATAAACCCTTTGTCACCTCAGCCATAAGTGTGCGGTTGGTATAGGCTAGTAAGTTCTACGTAATGACTGAATACACACTATGATTTATGGTGTTACGTCCGAACGACCGTGCGATGAAGTATAGGCTTAATCAAGTATTGTTGAAATTGTAGGAGGTATATGCCTAAACCGATAATTCCTGTGGGTTATGCATAATGCCGTATGAAGTGTTCAACAAACAAGAGAACTTTAAATGGCTGTGCACACTTTAGGATATAAATGAAAGGCCTCTATAAATGCAGGCGAGGAATTGGGATCACAATCTAAAGAAGAAGGGGATTTGTGAATAATGTGCTTATTCAGAATAATAATTCCTTGCAACATTATGAAACGAAAGTTCTGAGATTGACTCAGATGAAACATGACTCGAATTTCCGTAGAGCGTTGTTAAATTAAGTTATATAGTTACCGGTATAGGCTGTATGCAGTGCATCATACTTTTCCGTTGACTTAACGTTAGGCTACAAACAAAGATGTAACAAAAGTACAAATCACAGTGCTCTCCATCGATTCATCAATCATCTTAAACTGTTGTGATTGTTATGCCAATATTGACCTTTTCTTTTCCATTTTGAGATTCTACAATCAATATTTCGGCCAGTTAGTGATGGTTTTGCTACATTTGGACTCGTTAACCGTTTATAAACGTTATCACATGAACAAGTTGTGTGCATCGTATAGGCAAATTGTACGGGCTATAGAACCATAGTTCCATAGAAGACGAAAAACATGTCTGCTTAACGTTTTAACTATGCACACATTCGTGATATCCTCTGCTAGACTTTTGTGGATTGTATTTATTTCGGAATTGCATGATGTGCTAGTCACGTGACATTTATCGTATGTAAATATGCACGAGTCAAAGCGTGTTTTATATTCAAAGTTCAGTACTCGCCTCTGAACTTATCTTGTCCATTTTTAAATATGCTCGTGTCATGTTGTGCCTCATATATACATGTATACCTCGTCAGTTAAATCGTTCGATTATATGTAAGCAATTTATATGAATATTATGGTTGCTGTTTTATTACTTGCATTGGTCACAGGGGAGGGGAGGGGCTGGGCGGAATCATTTTCGATATATAATCATTCTAGATATTATAGAAGAGACCCTCAATCAGGGTAATTTATGCCGAAGCATTCCACAAATCTACCTCAAACCCATGGGCTAATCCATATTGACATACGTCATGTAAGCAACGACCATTTGACCTTCAAATATCGGTCACTGTCGTAATTAACAATCGCAAATTAATGAGCCAATTCCCCTTTATTGTTTTTCACATAGTGTAAATCGATATGCTCTTATGGCGAAGTGGCTAATTAAGTCCCCAATTAGAGCCCAGCTGTGTGGTCCGTATGTATGGATTGTATAGCATATACATGTGTAGTGCGTTGACTTGTGAATGAGGCTGTAATTAATCAGTTAATTGCTACTTTGTCTTGTTCCAATCTTTATAACTTTTGGTGATAGACTTGTGTAAAAAAAAGCTGTGTTTTTCCTTGAAATTGTCACAATCTGGTTTTAAATATTTGACCACCAAATGAAAGGTATACATGGCAAGGTACCTGAAACCATGGAGGTAAAACAGAAACATAATCAGTTTAATCACTTATATTCCGCCAAAATTAACACCTCTAAGGTGCTGTTGAAGGATGAAATTAACCGCACAGATAAGTTTTGAAATAACACAGACATTTACGATAACTTCACTATATGGTGCTTACTTTTCTTCACCTTGCCTTTTGAGAAAGAACTCTCTAAATATCTAAGGTATCATCAATAAAAATGGCTGGAGTTCTCAGTCTAGAAAATAGACTGTAAAAGATCAGCCCATCAGAAGCAGCGTGAAGTTCAATAAGAATATACAGAGGGTTTGTATGGCCATAGACAACAATTTCACAACATATACTGTTTTTAATGAATGTTGGTAATATGAAGTGGAAACTGTTTTGGTGGAGTTGTTGAAATTGATAAATCAAATTAAACATAGCAGTTAATTCTGGACTAAAGAGATGTCATCATTGTAGATTTAGACCATAAAGGGGCAACCACGTAGCAAATTTTAAAGATGAATAAGTTAAAGAACGGGATAGATGTAGAACCACTACTTCGAACTAAAAATATTTCTGTTTTCTTGGGATTCTTAACAATTTCTGCCTTACTTCATCCCATAAGTCACCCTTGCGCTGAAGTGAACAGTTACATCAAACCATAAATTTTGTAATAATTTGTAAGCGTTATCATAGCGTTTCAATGACGTTATTTGATAAAAGAATGCTTATAACCTTTATGATATTTCGGTTGTCACTATGACCTCTGACATATATCACAATGTTTTGTCTTGTAACCTGACAATGTTTCTATAGTAAAGCATTACATTAGTACGTGAGAAGTAACTCAGCAAAGGTGTTTGCGATCGTTGTTTAGACCTTTGATCTTTAGACAAAAGTTGAAACTGTGAGGACATAATAATATGTGATATTTCGGTTGTCACTATGACCTCTGACAAACGTCACAATGTTTTTTTGGTGACCTGACAATGTTTCTAACGTATTACATAAGTAACTCTGAAAGGGTGTTATTGCGATCGTTGTATAGACTTTTGAACTTCAGTAGACAAAAGTTGAAGCTGTGAGGACACATCAATGGTTTCCACCTGTAGAGACCTCTCATTGATAAATTAATTATAGCGTAAAGTATATACATGAATTAAGAAACATTGGTGCCCAATCGAAGGGCCTTTTTTCCCCTCACAAATCTGACTTCCTCTTTGTCCTTAGTCAAATCTGGCAGCTGATGGAACCGTTGAACAAACCCAAATTACCCCTCTAATAACGATTTTTAATCAGAATGTCCGCCGCAACTGTCAGACACACAGCTTGAATTATACCTTAATCAGAGGCGCCTGTGCTTAATAGAAAGTGATTTCTTTCATTTCTTCAGCCAAAAAAAGGAAAGACCCAATTTATCATTAGCTAACTTGGCAATTTGCTTCTCCATTAGACAAATATTTCTGAGGGATATTTTTTATACCATGGGATACTTATTTGTCTTGTGTGTCTCGGTCTGTAGACAGCCTAAAGACACTTCTTATACATTTGATTGAAAATTTAACATCTCAGCCTTCGGTGACTTTGTCCGTTCACTTTTTTATGATACCAATGGCATCATGTATGGTCGTTAAAAACCGTCTTAGCACTTAAAATTGTAACTTTATTGTACACAATCTGCTTTATCAGGTTCTGGTACTCAGGTCATCAACGTCTTCGGAAGATGATGCTACGGCCGAGTACGACATTGCCGCTCTACTAAACGACTTGCAGGAGTCTACAGATCGGGAACGGGACTTACAAAGCCAACTGCAATTGGTCGAGGAGGAGGGTGAGGTACTACGGAAGAGCTTAGCGGACGTTGAACAAGAGAAAGAGACGATTGACTTCGAATTGGAGAGATATAAAATGCGTTTCGGGACGCTGGACGACCCGAAGAAATCAGAAAAGGAGAAAGGTGTGACGTCAGAGAAGGAGGCGGAGCTTCGACTTCAGTTAATGGTTATTGAACAAGAGGCGACGGTTATGCGTAGAAAGTTAGTTGAAAAGGAGGTAAAAAATGAAGAATTAGAGGGCGCACTTGCACGTCTCTCTGAACGTCTTCCTGATGATGACGACGGTGGTGAGTCGAGCTTTATGAAATATTTTAGTCTTTTATTGGTCCAATTAGTCCACTCATTTAGGAAAGTATCAAACTGCATATGTCAAAGCCTATGGCAGCCCAGATCAGAAAATATTACTGTTAGAGTTCACCCAATGTTTATACATGGCGTGATCAGTTTGTACTGTGAATAAGAGACAACCGTTAATCAGTATAAACTGAAGGGTGTTATGACACCGAAACTCATGTGAGACCTGTCAAAAGATGCTACCGTGGAAAAAATTTGCTCAATGGCTGTTTCAACTAATGACTGGTTAGGAGTCTAAACAACTGCCCCTATGTTTGAATAGTAAGTATACTTTGTAAAGGTGGTTCAAATTGCAGATTATAAGCCTTCTGCAGTTAGGAGTCATCCAACTTTCTGTTAAAATGTGGACGAAATTATTGGCGAAAGCTTTTAGAGTAGTCTGGGTTAGTCCAGTCAATCATTATGCATAGGATTCTGTGTTTAATTTTCTTGTGTGTGCTCATTCCTCCTCAGTAGCAACTGGTCATAAATGTATCACATGTTAAGAAATAATAACATACATCAGTTTTAACCGTGTAAACGGTTACTCACCTTTACCAGTTTTAAATGATAAAGCCCATGAGAATCGCCTGGCTAGTTTCAAGAAAATTCTGAATTTCTCAACACCTTTTTGCAAACATTATTGAAGGACTACTTCTTCATTCACATCGTTTTTTCAGCCAATTTCCTTCCACGATATACTTTAGAATGTGTGAATCAAGTAATATATTGTTGTATGTGTACGTTTGAACTCTATATAAAGTACCGCGACGCATCGTTAACTGCGTCCACTATGCTGGTAGAATCTAAACTGGGTTATCCTATGTTTATCGCAATTTCAAGGTAATCGCCATGGCAACGAGTACGACTCGCGATTTGTATACATGCGTACTTCTTTAAATGACATTGGACTGATGCTCGAGGAATACTAATATCAATGAGCTGCACATCTAACTAACAATGTCAAATTTGCCGCATTTAGCGAAAGTCTCATGCCAATGAATATTCAGGCTGTTACTATAGTAGATATAGAATCTTGTTTCCGCAGGTTGGAATCTTTGTTGTTATTTTGATTTTTTTCATTATTGTCGAATAAACATGATATATTTATGATTTTGAAATCTGTGGCGGTGTTATTAAACACGACGATGAAAGCCCAATTAATTAATAACATGAAATCAAACATTCAGTTGTTCTAAAACTTGGTTTGTCAGTTGTCAGTTGTTTTCACTGAGAAGTCTTAAGTCATCGATTTTAGTTGGACAGGGAGGGGTGGATGCTGGGGTTGGAGTACTGTAGGAAAAGAATTTCGAAAGATGCGATAGAATCTTTTGACATGGCTTTCATCAAACTGCCAGCCACGTTGCACAACATGCTTATATGGTGAATATATTGTAAATATGGTATTCCCCTCAGAACCGTGCTCTCTTGTGATATTTGAAGTGTGGACCCCGAAGGGTAGACGAACTAGACGAATAAATATATTAAATGACATAACGTCCGTAGGAAAGGGTACTGCATGCATAAGTCAAGTTTTCTCCCTGAACATGTCGGCTGTATGAAAACATTCCTGATTGGGGCAATCGAGTGGTTATCGTGTCATATTCTTTATATTGCTGTGACCATAACATTGTGTCAGAAATCTAGCAGTATTGTATTTTGGAAGAATTTTTGCTTCACTTCGCAAACTCTTTTAAATGTGTGAATTTTATACTTTTCGTTTTTTTTTTTTAAACAGCAGCAAACCTCCCAACTAGGCAAACGCCAATCGGTGAAGAATCCAGCATTTCCAGTGCGGACCCCGACGGTACAATGGACAAGGATAATAGTACTTTACGGCAACAGATTGCATCATTGGAACAAGAAAACGGAACTTTACGAATGAAAATAATCGCTTTTGAAGAAGCGGAAAGCTTTATTAAAAGCTCTGTCAGCAAAATTTCCAGAACCGTTAATGATAGCGGTGTCACTCGGCTTTCATCTATAGATTTTGAAAATATTATCGATTCCTTAAAGCGGAGACTAGTTGAGACTGAATTTAGAAATAGGTGTTACGAACTAGAAATTCAGACTTTGAAAAGGCTGAACGAGGTGGCGTGCATGCCACGTGATACGCCCTCCAAACCGGCAGGGCGCCCTAAGAGCGTCGAGAGTAAGATCCGAGGACAATTGGCGTTGATGCATAACGAAGCCGACACTATGAGGAGAAAACTGATATCTCTGGAGATGGCGAACGAGAGGTTGCAAGAGGAAGTGGATCAGAAGGGAAGTGAAAACCTTACTTCCGGTGGTGAAAGATTGGGGGCGCTGCAAGATAAGATCATCCAATTGGAAGAGGAGCTAGGTTTGTCATGATATTTCCGTTTTCCTTCTCAATATTAAGTTCCATCCATGGGCCCATCTGTAACCATAATATAATGCAGAAATCATCATCGAAAAAGAAACATGAATCTGTAAATTTCGGATAAATTTCAGATATTTTCAAATTTCAAATTGGTATCTGGCATTCTTCCCCACAACCTGGTATGTAAAAATAATGTAACATACTTGACATTGGCTATCACAGGTTCTCTTCTTTTTGAGTTTGTTGAAGTTCTCAGCCGTTTTTGCGACAACGTAAGTTATCATGATTAGTGGAGTATTTGGTCCCTCTGCCTTTAACGATGATAAAAAGGGTTCAATTAGCTGTTTCTTTCAAGGTGCACGGTGATCTAACATTTGGATATACAGAGGACTTCATGCTTTGCTATAGGAGAACCAACATCCATTAGCCATATACGGGATATGAATTACTTCCATACTGCTTGTAGGGTTTGAATTATCACCATACTGCTAGCAGAGTAAAAATTATCAACATACTAATTAAGTAGTATGAGAATAGTGCTTATAGATAAGTTACAGCCATATAAAGGATATGAATTACTTCCATACTGCCCGTAGGATTTGAATTATCACCATACTGCTAGCAGAGTAAGAATAATGCACATACTATTTAGGTAGTATGAGAATAGTATGCTTATAGAGAAGTTGCAGCCATATACAGGATATGAATTACTTCCATACTGCCCGTATGATTTGAATTATCACCATACTGCTAGCAGAGTAAGAATTATCAACATACTAATTAGTTAGCAAGATAATAGTCTGCTTAAAGAGAAGTTACAGCCATATACAGGATATGAATTACTTCCATACTGCTTATAGGATTTGAATTACCACCATACTGCTAGTAGAGTAAGAATTATGAACATACTATTTAGGTAGTATGAGAATAGTCTGCTTAAAGAGAAGATACAGCCACATATATACAGGATATGAATTACTTCCATACTGTTTGTAGGATTTGAATTATCACCATACTGCTAGCAGAGTAAGAATTATCAACATACTAATTAGGTAGTATGAGAATAGTGCTTATAGATAAGTTACAGCCATATAAAGGATATGAATTACTTACATACTGCTTGTATACGATTTGAATAATCACCATACTGCTAGCAGAGTAAGAATTATCAACACACTAATTAGGTAGAAGCCGGGTATAAGAATACTCCATTAGTTCATGGTCTATAAGTATAAGTGAGTTGTCGCAAGCAAAGTAGCGAACAGTCAGAAATAACAAGATTTGAACTTATATTATATCGTTTGTTTTGACTTAGAAGAAGTTAATGATCAGTCAGTCAGGCATTATGAATATTCATAAATCAAGTATTAATACTAAATTGATGTCACCATAATTACTGGTGACTTAATTAAGTCACCAGTATTTATTGTGACATCAATTTAGAAAGTTTTTACCAAAGTAAAAGACTTAAAAGTAAACGCCTTCATCCGTTCAGTGCATTCAAAACGTCCTACAGCTACGTGAAAAGCCAAATATGGATTACTTTCGTTATAAACGTGTGTGAGGTGATGGTTATCGGAAGTGGAAAAGGTTATCCATAGTGCAGGTTAACCTATAGAGAGTAATGAATCTAAACTGTGCAGGTGTATCTATTTTCTTCTTTTCTTTTCTTCCATGTCTTGTCTTTCAAATCGATGGGCAATCATTCACAAAGTTTTAATCGCACACAGCAATTGCAGTTGATAAACTCGCCTTGAACTCCCATAGCTAGCATCCTATTTCTTACTTTCTTAATTTGTTCTATAAATTTCGCGCGTAAAACGCATAGTGCCTTTGAAAAATTTGATTTGTTGTGATTGGATTTGCAGAAATTTTATATCAGCCGTTTCCTTCTTAAAATGTCAAGATACGTCGTATGTTTATTTACGTAGTCAAATGAAGTTGTTCATCTTGAGACTTAATTAATCGTCTTAAGAATTTTGTTGATTAAAATCCAATCTCACTTTTGGGCAAAGGATACAAGATCCTTTGTGAAGTGTAATTTAATATGAGTTCTTCCCCATACGTTGATCTCATCCAGTACTTAATACAATCCATTAGTTGACTCACTGCCAACGCCTTAATGCATGCAAGTCTTTTAAACAATCCGATCGTTGTTTTAACATCGTTTCCACCTCATTATGAGAGGAAACCTTATAAATTAATACGATGTAAATCATATCCTGCCGAATCGTGATTCACAACGGTAATGAAGAATGGAACATTGTTAGGCCAAGTGGAACTGACGTCCGTTTGAAATATTTCGCCAATTCCAGACCGTGTCATTGACACACGTATATAAATAAGTTCAGTGTTAAGTGGTATGTCAAGTTTACTTATAACAATCTCAACAATACTTATGTTAGAAGATGGATTACACAGCTGTTGAGTCGGATGGTGAATGCTCGGTGGAGTTTAGGCTCACAGTTAGTACATATAACATTTGCTAGCAGCTGAATGTTTGTAAAAGCGACTGAATTTGAGTCAATATGACGTGTTCAGGGGTCTTATTCCAGCAATCTGGTTAGGATAGGATGTACGATAGGATAGCCATAGTTACCGTCTTAACAGTAGTTGTAATTAACAGTGCAGTATAGGCTGTATTTGCTACTTAGTGCATGTATGCAGCAACACTATATCGAATCTAAATATGTAATACCCTCTTCGACTAATGTTAGCGGCTTGATATATGACGTCATACTACATTGGAAGATACCATGTCATGAGTTGTGGGGGGGGGACACTAAAAGGAAAAACACATATAGAAAAATGGTACTACTTTAGGTTGCTGTCTAAGTATAACTATGTTGACGTGAAACAATACTTCGATTTTACCCAGTAAAAGTGAACTTATTCAATAAAAAGGTGTGACATACCTGTTGGGTTTAGTGTGTTCACATAGTTACCTAGTAACCCAACTAAATGGTTAAACGTTTCTGAACCTTTCGGCGTTCCAAGGTAAAGCGTATTCTTTGAAATGGCATGTGATATCGCAAAGAATGTACATGCTTATTTATTTCGTTGATTTAATATTGCCGTATAAGGTATAATTGGATATTTCGTTATGGGAATAGAAACATATAGAAAGATAAAAGTAAGAGTAAAATCATGCATGTGCTTTTGCCGAAATGTTTGCCAAAATATTGAGCTTTCATTTACTATTGTTATTGGTGCTACGGTACAGTATCTATACTTTTTTTGCAATGAGTTCACCTTGGTAGTTGTAGTTTCTCAATATTCCCTTATAAATCTTTTACATTTCTCATTTTTTATTGCTATGGGAGTTTGTTCCCCTTCTCTAAATGTTATTCCTACGATTACTATTCAACCGTACAATTATTATTATTATTATTATTATGATTATTATCTCGTTCTTGCCGTTGTAGTCAATTTTAGTTTGAACCTTTACTTTAGTTTGAATTTCCCTAGAGATCAAAAGCAAACTAGAGCTTTGTCAGATGTGTTCAGTGAACTATCTTATCCGAATTTTAGCTGGCTAACACTGGTATATTACTGTTGTGTATTCAGTGATCCCTTTGTTAGTGTTTCTTAGGTTCTCACAAGACCTAACCTTAAAGCAGTCCTTGCCTATTAGGTTATAACGGAATCTTGAGTTATGCAATGGAGAGCACGTGGAACGAACCGCATTGATCCAATTGATCCAAGCTACGTAACTGTTTCATTTTGTTGAGATCTGCAGTTTATTTCGCTTTACTTGGATGAGTGCATTGCGCAATAATATGTGATGTTATACTCGCACGTGCATCAACAACTGATATTGATTTGCTTTAAGGTCGACATGATTATAATAATTTTAGGTATGATCAAATGACGTCATCAAAATTCAACGGATTTCGCTGACTGTGGAGTTGTCTTAAATTGGTTGAGAAAAACAAAGACGGCTTTTTGTTTGGTTTATCTATGACAACTCATCAAAATTAATTTTCGGTTCTCTTAAAATCAATTTTAACACCAACAAGGGAACAAGCTATATCAAGATGGGAATTGGACCAATGTATGTTTCACTTGTTCTACATTACATTACGCTTCAAGCCTACGACTTCGTTGCTATCCGTTTAAAGCCTCCAAAGATTGGTACGATGTTTTGTGAAAATTTGTATGTCATTGATACAGGTTTGGTACAATTAAATTACCCGTATTGGGTGTGTTTACCTATCCAGCTTATAATTCTGCATATTTATCTAAACATTGATAAAAAGGTTGCAAATTCTACATATCTATCCAAAGATGGGTGATAAGGTAAGGTGAAGACTAACGTTCAATACGTAACGTAAGAGCAATGTATATGAGTGTCTGACGTCATCTGTCCTATGCCTGTGACGAAAAGTTCGTATCTAAATCATTCATTTGTTACATTATTACCCTCATTATTACAATCTTATTTCATTTGATCAAGTTTTTCAAGCTATTTCTGCTCTCTCAATTTAGCTAAAAAAGGGTGAGAACTCACTTTTTGAGAGTGTCCACAATGCTGCCTCTTTTATAGCTGTGAGCTTGTCTGTTACCAAAACTTAAGGGCGTGCCCAAATTTAGCGTAAAACCACTGTATAGTATTTGCACTCCACGTGAGTACTAACTTTGCAAGATTTAGCCCACTGAAAAGAATGAAAATTTGCTCCATGAAAATTTCATCTGTGTTGACACTCTCAAAAAGTGAATTCTCGGCTTTTTTCGAACTGAGATTTTTCAAATTATATCATATCTGCAAAGGCTTTCTTTACATATCTCTTACCGCATATCTATATGCGTCCATCTATTCTTCTTTTGTATGAACAACGTTGCTGTTTCAAACCTTATACCCTTTCTCTTCACCTCTGCTTTCTTTATTCTTTCATTTTTTAATTGTTCCATATTTCTCTCTCCTCTAATCTGTCCCTATAAATCACTACTTCTGGTCACGCTCTTTATTCTATAATATTGACAATCTTGTAAGTGTCCACAATATGATAACCCCACTCAGGACGTCGTTTTTTGCATGTTTTTTTTTCTAAATCTTTCTGAAAACAGTTTTGTTGTTGACAAATTTGTCTACATGTGAGAGTGACAAGGTAGTATTAACCTTCAGGGTTCAAAAAGATCCCCGAAATCAGTTTTGGATAAGAGAAAGAAAATTGACTCGAAAATTGCACCCTTCTGAATACTTAAGGAGTGAGTTCTCACTGTTAATAGTGAAGATTGCACAAAAAGATATCCCAGCCTTACCAAAACGTATGGCAGGAAATGTAGTTCGTAGTTTACAAGGACGAATATACGGTTGAAGAAAGTAATCTTCATTTTAAGGAATAGATGAGGAGGAAAAAATCCATCTCTAAATCTTAAATGATGATAAAATGATGATAATGAAAATCAGATTAAGTGGAAAAGGAAAACGACAACCTCTTGTGGGCCTAACATTAAGAATACGACGGAATAATTCGCTTTTAAAGAAACAGCCTTTTTCCTGTCTGTCAAAATTGACTGATTATAATCTATATTGTTAGAGAATGGGACTCTCGTTTGTTCATGTCAAGCTTTCGTTTAACTAACCATAAAAAACAAAAAACAGATCAAAGGGGAGAAAACGATCATAGGTTAACGGTTATCATATTGGATAGAATAGGATTGAACCCATCTACATCACTGAAAAGTTGAACCACGTGTTTTTGATCTAGTTATTTCTAATAAATATTCCACAAATTTTAAAAAAAAAAATCAAACCTATTTTCAAACTAAATTAAAACGAAATATACTGTCTACGAAAATATGTAAAATGTATAAATTTGAAAAAAATAGTTTATAATTAATGATTAATTGTGATATACACTGATGCATATGCAAAGCATGGTGTTGTCATCACTGATCTTCCAACCACCGCCCCACCCCCCCCCTTCATACCCCAACCTTTGCATCTAAGTTTGAATATGCATTGGTAGAGTACAGTTCCTCCCTGTTCACCCCTACTCTAATAGCGTCCTTTTAGTTCTCTTTTTCATTTGTGTATATACACTATGTACATATTCATGTAAATGGAGGTTACCAAAATTGGTTATTTCTTTCTGGTTAAGAGGTCTTTACAGAATTACGTGAGTTTGCCCATTGTTTTCCTTAAGCTTTTGTGTTCAGTTTTAATTAGCAGTATTACTTGTCAAACAAATGTTCACAAAAGTTCGTTCAGATGGTTAGATGCAGTATGTCACCATAGCAACGTTTTGTTTTCACATTTGCCCGTTTGTAGCCTATAAAACTGATAACAACACATCATATAAACGTGCAAATATAGATAGATCCATGGCAACGAAGATTTTGTACCCCAAATATTCCAAATTTGAAAGCTTTTTAAACACATAAAAGACCTAACGAGACATGATTGAAGCATAAGTGTTTATTCTCTTACTAAATATAGTTAGTTCTTTACGATGAAATCATTGGTATGAAATATTTGATATTTCCTACGAAAATGAATTCAAATTAATATCTTATGTAATCATAGATTGGAAAATGTTAACATAAATAAATACTAGACTATCGTTTAACGTGACCTCGCACTAGATTCGTCTCATACATCTCTATTAAATTATAATCCGAGGCAATAAATAATAATAATAATAATAATAATCCCACACTGATGTATCATCCTCACACCCTTCAACAACCGCGCCCTCTACTCATCAAATTTCTCACATCATTTCTCACCGCTTAACCCTATCCCCCGCTTAAAATTTCAAAAATTTCCCAGCATGCTTTGCATGACGTCACTAATGACCATCTTCATAAGATAGCATCATGGTTAATTAATATAAGACTTCCTCCCTTTTGTTTCCTCTTGTTCCTCTACACCCCCCTGCTATGCATCTGACATTCCTTATTGTTTATTGACTTGAAGGACGAAGGTTGCGCCGGGGAACAGATGTCGCCGCTTTCGCGGTCATTGTGCGTCAGTTAAGTTAAAGGGCATCTCGACCTAACCTATCACTCTTTTCATATGTAGGCTATATAATAGTCATTAACACTAGTGTAGAAATGGTGAGTGACGTGGTCGTTTGGTTGACGTGCTTATTATTTTAGGATTATATTCAGATTTAACTCTATGGTGCAAATCTCAAACATAAAGTGAGAGGTAAAGGGAGTACTTGTCCGCCTTGGCCGACAATACTTTTATCATAATGTTATCAGAAGAAAGTTTTCATAAAGAGATACGATTATACATGTGTTCCACGTAATTCAGAGTTTTTAACTTTTAAATGTACGGTATAGTGCTAATATAAAAACTGCTCGAAGAGTCAAACCAAAAGCGACTAAATTGAAAAAGTGCCAGTTATCATTTTAATGGCATGTTTAAGGCTAAAACGGCTTTCCACGTAATTTCCACAAAGTTGGTAACTTGATTTTAAAATTAATTAATAAATGTTTTACATTGGATGTCTCCTTTAATCGACAAAGTTTGATGTGTTCCAATCGCGTAATATTATCTGTTCACATAGCGGCAGTAACATTATATCGTGCTGACACAGAGCTATATCGACTGGCGCGTTAATAGTTGTGTAATATGCCTATCGTATCGCTTCGTATAATATCTGTGACGTCGTATCACGCGGTATACGACGAAATCAATGCCTAGGATTTCTTCGAGGGAAGAATTTGGTGTCTCATCACCGTGCTAACATTTTCAAGTTTATTGTCAATATTTTCAGATATAACATACACGTCTGTTGATAATGAGTCATGCTCTATTTTTGGAAAATATCGTCAGAGAGGTCGCCGTGGCGATATGATACTGGTGCCAATGCTTCTTGTAATGTGCATTAGCAAATCTGAAATGTTGTGAAAACATCTAGTATCTGTGTTAGAACGCACTTGGGTAACTATGTTTTAATGCAAATATGAGCAACTGTGGATCATAAACTTGGTGAGACCGTATATTCGTTCTCATATTCCATCTTATTTAATCAGTACTTGTACGTGCCCTTATGTACTACAGGTACTCGAAATCATGTATTTGTACCCGTACTCTGAGCAATGTGATATCTAGTAAATGATACTAGTGCAGGATTTAGTACTCGTGCTTAGAGCATTGTATTCGTACTCATAACGAGAGGAATACTATACAGGTACTCGAAATCATGTATTTGTAGCCGTACTCTGGGCATTTGGATATCTAGTAAATGATACTAGTGCAGGATTTAGTACTCGTGCTTAGAGCATTGTATTCGTACTCATAACGAGAGGAATACTATACAGGTACTCAAAATCATGTATTTGTAGCCGTACTCTGGGCATTTGGATATCTAGTATAGATACTAATGCATGATTTAGTACTCGTGCCTAGAGCATTGTTCTCTTACTCATAACGAGAGGAATGCTACAGATACTCGAAATCATGTATTTGTACCCGTACTCTGGGCATTAGGATATCTAGTATTGATACTAGTGCAGGATTTAGTACTCGTGCCTAGAGCATTGTTCTCTTACTCATAACGAGAGGAATTCAACTTGTACTCGTAATCATGTTGGTGTTACAAGTCTTGCATACGACATAAGACATAAATTCCCATTACATCACACTGTGGCCCTTGTATCAATGTTATGACCCTTTTTATACACCTCATTTCTGATCAAAATGAGTTATGGGGTGGGCTACAGCCGTGCAGCTTCTTAACATCTCTAAATATTTTTTTATAAGGTTTCACCGTTTGATAAAAACACTAATACTGGTTCTCAGTTGCCTGCTAGAAGACTTAACATAATGTTGATTGTGTTAAGATGTGACTAATGTAGTATAAGGACGACTAAACGCGTCATTAAGATGTACTATGGAGTCATTAGTAATCAAAACATAACGGGAAGTAGTTTATTATCTTTATGCGAGGTGCGTGAGAGTGCAATCAGCCTCCGAACATGTGCTGACTGATGCGTACATATTGGAATTTACATAATCAGATAATAGAAAGTAGTTCAATATGTATATATATATAAATATTA